>JASAND010028146.1:0-64560 GCA_030248195.1 Trissonchulus latispiculum | reverse complement strand
TTGACTTATATGGTGGCCTTAAATGTGTACTTGGATGTAGCGGTGGAGAAGAAAACATTTACGTACAGCTTTGCAAAATTAATGTTTATGCGTCGTTATTCATGCAAGCCATTTCAGTGTTGGATTAAAAGTAAGCAAAAGCTAAATGAGCGTCAATATGAGCCCAAGAGAAACGTAGCGGCTCATATTAGCCGTTTACATCTTGTCCTCTACTTATTTAGATGTTGGCTCATATTAAACATTTTAAATCTTGTCCTTGACACATTTAAATGTTGACCATCATAGCTCATATTAACTTTTTCATGCGACTGCAAGGAGCATTTTTCCTACTTGTATATCCAGTAAAATCATGAAAAATACAATAATCTGTCAATTAACACGAATCTGTGAAATAAATGACAAATTAATTCATCTCAGAAAAAACTATAAAGATCTATTTGAAACTTGTCTGAATAGAGGACATTCAAAGAAGATGTTCTTACGCAGCTTAGACAAAACACTTAAACAACAAACATGGATCAAAGAAAAGTTCCAACTTACTGATGAAAATAACGTAAGAACACATTATTTACTAATTAATTAAGAATGTATGGTGTTTATTTGACTTATTTCAAGATATATTACGCCTTGTGCGTACTACTTACCAGGCTTGCCTGGAAATACTCTCTACTTTACTCTTACCTGTCTCAGCAATGAGGTCAGGTTCTATGTTTTCTGTTTGCATGTAAACACTAAACAACACGTGTGAATGGGACCACAGGGCAGAAACGCTTTTCAATTCCTTTTCAATCAGGGGGCTCAAAAAACCAAAAGCTGCAACTAGTATGTCGGTACTCCACTGACGACGCCCGCCGAATACTAGTATCAGTCTGGCAGAGTGGTCAGCGAGGGAACGCACCTAACTTGTATGACTGTGTCTGTAGCACATCGTAGTGAGTGATTCACATGTGTTATCCATCGTATCATCAGTTTTGGGTAGCAAGCATGTACAGGGTAATTGCAACCCAAGGATGTTTTATGCATGTATCATATTATGTCACTTATTGGCCTATTTGTATGGTCTTGAATTGGTACCTATCGTTCTAACCTTTTCTCTTAGCCAAAGGTTGTGGGTTCTGTCCCCACCTCAGGCCCGAATTTTTGGGGGTCGGAGGTGCTGTAGTGACATCCTTCTTTCTATAGTTTATTATCCTGTATTATTACTTTACTGGAACACAAAATGTAGAGTTTGTCGGTTTGAGCTTAGATCCTTTTGATAGAGTTTTTCCATGACTTAGTGTTTTTTCTGTTTGTTTTAAATTTAGATTTAAATTTAAATGTATTTTAAGTTTAGATTTTTTCTCCATTCAGGTACTCAAGGGTGATCTCCAGCCTGCCATAGAAACTCATGAAATGCTCTATCAGGTTATACAGAAGCACAGCTTTCTCCCGGAAGCATTCACCCATGACTTTGAGGTCCATTGGGGTCAGCACCCGCTGAGACCTGAATTTGTGGAGAGTACCTATTTCCTGTATAAGGTACTTGCTCGGTACTGGTTTTGGTTATTGTACTGTATTGTATTGTAAACTGTGATATTATTTCTCCCTTTCAATCTACTTAATGTCAGTCCGCAAGAGTTAAACGAGTTAAAATTAACTAATGTTCTTGTTAGGACAAGTAGTTTGAAGACAATGATTTAATGCAAATAATACAAAATTGTCTAGAATTTTCTTATGGCAAAAGATGTCACCGCACGGACCATCGGGAAATCTGTGAAATTGTGGAAAATTTTCAGAAAAATACCAAAATAATATGTGTTATGATTGCTGTTTTGGCTCAAAACAGTGAGAAAGTTGTTATACATACCATTTGATTTTTGACAATTTAGTTTATTGTACCAAGAGTACATAATAGATAAGAGTAAGAAACTCTTACACTACTATGTACTAAGCATGCTAGGAATGCTCGGTTCATTAACTCGCCCCCCCCCCGGTAACTTGCGGAAGGGGGGTGGTCCCACTTAGCACTAATTACACGCTTTCGTTTGCTCGCTCGCTGATTACACGCTTTCATATTAATAGACACTTCCATAAGCGCGTGTCTGCTCGCTGATTGCCCCATTAGCCTAAGGCTTACTGTAGGTAATTTATTAGTTATTTTAATTAATTATAGCTTTAATTGGGTTAATGCAACCAAAAAATAAATCGACAACTTTGTAGCATTTTTCTGCTCCTTCTAATGATATAAAAATTGTTGCAGATTATGTACATTCCTACGATTTTTTGTTTAATGCAACAATTTTTATATCATTAGAAAGAGCAGGAAATATAATTAATTAATTAAAATAACTAATAAATTACCTACCATAAGCCTTAGGCTAATGGGCCAAGCAGCGAGCAGACACACGCTTATATGAAGGCGTGTAATTAGTGTTAGGTGGAACCCCCACTTCCCCCCCCCCCCGGAGGTTACGGGGAGGGGGTCCCGAGTTAATAAATGCATGCCTAGCATGTTCAGTATATAGTAGTGTAAGAGTTTCTTACTCTTATCTATAATGTACTCTACTTTTGACGTTGTAAACGTTTTTGTTCAAAAGTTATGAACGCCTTACAAATTGAATGTATTTTCTATAAACTTTACGGACCTTCGGTGGTATATAAGTTTCTTTTGTCTCTGTCATATTTTTACAATACTTTTGCCGAACCGTGGCATTGTCCCAGTGCACTCCTGTATGGTCGGACGACTTCGTGCATTTTGTGTGAAGTTTTTTCATTTGCTGTTTTTTGTTTAGGCTACCGGAGACGAGCATTATTTGCGTGTCGGCAAACAGATAATTGACAGTCTAAATAAGCATGCCCGAGTGCGCTGTGGTTTTGCCGCTGTCAAGGATGTGCGTTCGATGGCCCATGAAGATCGGTGCAGTTTTTTTTATCTTTTTTATTTTTTAACTTTTTGTTTATTTGTTTATTTACATAATATTTATTTATTATTTTCATGTTTTGGAGGGCATCTGGCCTGGACGCTTTGCCAGTCTGTGAAATTTTGCAAGCTTCACACTTCAAGAAAATTTTTGATTTGAAAAACGTCTGTGCATAATACTGATACTGTTAAGTTGTAAGCGTCTTGACGAAGTCGACGAAAATAAATTCTGAAGTTTATTCTGAAGCAACGCAGGCCTTCTTTAGTTGACAAACACACAGCAACCAAATATATAAGGGGTTAGATGTATGTATGTAGTTCCAATACAATTTTGTTTTTATTGATTTGTCATCTATTATTGGAAATTTAATCAATACTTTGTAAATGGATTTTTTCAGTTTTCTTGATTCTTTTTGTTCTACATACTTTCAGAATGGACTCTTTTGTGCTGGCAGAGACCTTCAAATATCTCTATCTCCTGTATGCTGAACCTGAGGATCTATTGATTAATATTGATCAATACGTGTTCACTACGGAGGCACATTTGCTACCTTTGTCACTGTCAAAACCGACAGAGCCCTTGCCTTCTGTAAGGAGCAATTATTCTACGCTGCGTATCTATCAAGAGCACATAGTACATAAGAGTATGACAACCAACAGTTAGCGTCAATTGTGCAGAATAAAATGGCAGCTGTTCCCCCCACTTTATGAGGTTGGGATTGATGTGCCAAGAAAAGTTTGTCAGTCGTTTGAACCTTGTAGCTTTTTTCGATCAATTTTCAGCGGTTTTTGTCTCCCGGACGCTGTTTGTCTGAGCTGGATAATACTGTTCATGCTTTATCGAAATCAAAATGGCTTCTTTTGCGAATTTGGTTTTACTGTAGCCACTGCAACTTGTCTTGCAGTCAAAATTATCTACCAAGGATCGGCGGCGTTTTTATCAGGCTTTCCTTCTTCACCACAAGCAAAGTTTTCAAAATTTCAGTTTTTCCCCAATTTTCTTTCCAGGGTTTTCTCTAGTCTCTTTTCCTGTTTTCAGAAACCGATCATGTTTCGAGTCAGCGATGCCGACGAAGAAGAGCGCCAGATGACCTCCTGTCCGAGTCATGGCCTCAGGGCCAGTGCTGGTAGCGGGGGAAGCGAGCATAGCCTGGGGCAGTATCTGCGTACCAAAGTTCAGAAAGCATTAGCCCGGCTGGTACCTGACCTAAAGTATGTATACTGTTTCTGAACATTACGTAGTTAAAGTATTGTACATAAATAAGTGTGTGCTATTTGGTTATTAACGGAACAATTAAAGTTGGTGGTTGATACTGGCATTTTTGATTGCGGATTTAGAACTTGCCAACACTGTATTTAGCATTTTTGTGTTAAGCGGTGTAAATGATTACACTATTGAAATAGTTTTCTAACGGGAAAATGCATAAAAACTGAATAAAACTATGCTAAACTAACTGTAAAGTTTCTTTATACAGACGTAATGATTCCATTTTAGACGTCGCTACAGCCTGAAGGCTACCGAATTCAACGCCGGCAATCCAGAGCATATCGCAATGCTGACCAAAATGGGCATACAGGTGGTCAATATGCCCGACGGTCGAGTACAACTGGTTCATGCTAGTGCCAATGTACGTATATAACTCCTGAACGGTTTTTTCCGGTTCTCTTTTGTTTTTGTGTGAACTGTTTCTACTGGGGTAGTGGCGACGCCCCATCCCCATTTTTTGGGCTTCTTCTCCCCCCCCTCCCCTGTCACTATGAGGTACCCACAGCCACAAATGGCCAAATTGTAAGAATTTTTGGTCAAATTTTCAACTGGTATTCAAATATTATCATGATATGATGTAGATTAGTTTTTACTGATTTTAGATCAGTTTAGGTTCCCTCACTTCCCCGCACCACGATTTCGCCTAGAAAATTGCCCAGATTGCCTAGGCCTGTAGTGGCACTTCGTAATCTTATGATTCGCATCTCTTTCGACATCGACATAACCTTTACAACTACGGTTTGTTCTGAGCTAACAGAAATTCTAACCCGGGGCTCAACCGCCCAAACGGATTTCAGACTTTCAAACGGGCCTGCGTTGTTCTTCTTACAGTAAAGTAGTTGAAATCGCAATTGTTTGGTTCGTCTTCCCCCCCATCTCGCTGATAAAAAAATGGACTTTTACGAAATTGAAGGGATATTTTGATTTTTGGAGTTTGGAGTAGTAGAATGAGCGTTCGGTTAAAAATGGAACGGAAACACTGGATTGTGTAGAAATTCGTGACAGGAGCAGGTGGGGGGGGGCAGGGGCGCACCCAGGATTTTGAAAAGGGGGGTCGAGACAAAAATTTTTGTTTCCGCAAAACGGCTTACGCTAGGGAGGAGGGGGGGGGGGGGGGCGGCAACAATTTTCAACAGTGCAGGGCTGCTGCAGCACAAGTGACCAAAAATGTGTGTCTAGTCAGTAACCCACTCGGGGGGTCTGGGTCCGCCCCCCAGAAGTTGAGAAATTTTTTTAAATTATAAAAATTCCGTAATGGAAACCTTTAAAAATTTTAATAAAAGATGAAAAAATTGCTGACAAATTTGACATCAGAGAAAAATTTGTAATGGAAACCTTGAAACGATAAAAAGCTCCGCAGGCGCAACAAACTTGAACTGGAAAAGCGCGTCCGTCGCGAAATGTTTCAAAAATCGAGGTATGTAGAATGGTGCCGCAGGCGCGACAAATTACAAACCTTAAGCTACAAAAATTTAAAAATTCGAAACCAAATAGCATCGTAGGCACAAAATGTTTTAAAATTAAGATAGAAAAGCGCCGCAGGCAACGAAATTCTTAAAATTGCGATATAATAGCTCCGGAGGCGTGAAAAATTTTCATATTTTTTAGTTTTATGCACTGAAAATAGCTCAATTTTTGCCTTCTCCCCCGAAAATTCCCGGAGGGGTAGGACAAATATCGGACCCCCCCCTGGGTGCGCCTTTGTGGGGGGGGGTCTGCATCCAAAAGTTGACGAAAATTTAGGGTTTTGCTCCTGCAATAAAAGTGCTCTGCAATAAAATCTTTCATTTCTTTCATACTGAAATATCAGTCCAAAACGTGAGTAGAGGTGCACATGAATACACTGTATTCGCGTTTTGGACTGATATTTCATTGATTCCTTTGTATCCCTTGTGGATCCGTGAATAAGCGGCTGTTTTTTCGCATATCTTTACAAATTCCTTTCATACTGAAGAGCCAAGTAAACTTTTCCGAGTTTAACAAGATTTAAACAGGACAAGAAAGACCAATTTGTGATTTTGAGTTTTTTTCTGCAAAATATTTGCTTTCATTTCTAAGTTTAATCAATTTTTCTACTTTTTGTTTGTTTTTTATTCTAGGCTGCTTCACTTGAAGACGCTCAGGCGGGCTATCTGTTCATGAAGGATATGATGGAACTGTCAAAGCTGGAATCAACATCTGTCCCCAGTTAGTGTTATTTTCTTGTTTACTATTTTAACATTTTGTTTAACTCGTTATTTGTTTTTGTAGGATTTTTAATGCCTTTTTTGTTTCACGTACACGTTATACGTATTTGTTTTTTTCCAAGTGCACTGCGTCATCATGTTTATGATTTTCGTCCACAACATTCTGTTGCATAACAAACATTATAAATGTTTTATTTACTGAGAAAGGATGCGGTTTGGGAATATCAGGCTGCGTGATTGCTCCCAGTTTTGGGGAAATAATCATAGAGGTCGCGGCAGCGACCCCTATAATATGTGTCAAAAGTCCCTGGAGTTGGAGACAGTGTAAAATATGCTGCGCAGAAGCTGCGCAAAATCCTGCGCAGATCATCCGCAGATTTCATGCGCAAATTGTAGAGCACATCGAGTTAGTATGTGTGCAAAGTTTCAGCCCCGTATCACTTACCGTTAAAAGGTTGCACCCCGGACCTGGTTATGGCGGCGATGTTTTTTTTTCAGTTTCTCCTATTTAATGGTCGTATTGTCCTGACTTTCCGCTTCTTTCACTTAATCTGCAGCGGAAGCCGGACCTAAAGGGGTATAGGATCTGGTAGTACCCCATGCGCCATTTAAGAATCGCTACTTTTTTTGCGCCGCAGGTGCGCCACAGCGCCGCAGCGGCGCCGAAAAGTCGGCTCGGAGCGAAAAGTGACCATTATTGTGGTCGCTGCGCAGCTCGAACGTTAATTTTCTTTTTATATTCAGAAATTACATATATCGAACTAACTAAATAGCTAAGTCTCGTTTCTCTATCACTTCCCAAGCGACCACCGCGATCCATTCAACCTAGAAAGCTCAAATCTTCCAGGCAAAGGTTTTCTGGCACGGAGAATCTATTCTCGCTGTCAGTTTTACCGTCCGACCTACCCATCTTGCTGGGCTGATTCCACTTTGGCCGTCGGGAGGGTCCGGGCGGTACCGAGTCCCGGGACCACCAATAGGACTAGGACTGTACATAGCCTCTCAAATCTTTGTCTATAGGGGTTTTCTGGTGTACCCAGCTTATTTCCGTTGTCCATTTTGCCGTCCGACCCACCCATCTTGCTGGACTAGTTTCACTTTGCCGTCTGGAGGGTCAAGTTGGACAGGGGTCATGGAGGTCCAAAATAAAATTTTTCAAAAGTGGTCAAATTTGATACGAAATGTATATAGGCCCTAAGTGAGCTGAGCAACTTTTGTCCTAGAAGTGCATGCTCAAAGTGGCCGTAGAGTACTGTGGTGGGGTGGGGTGGCGACTTCGACCATTTTGGGTCAAAAATAAAGTTTTTGAAAAGTGGGAAAATTTGACTTACTTGACTTAACGCACGAGAGCAGGATCAGCATCCGCTATAGCGTGTCCCCATACGATACGCCGCCACTGAGCCCGATCAGAAGCCACATCCATAGAAGCCATATAAAAAGTGAGCTGAGCAGATTTTATCACAGTAACACCCACTCAAACTGGTTGGGGGGGAGATGGATGGGGCTTTAAGCATGTGTGTGTCTGAACTCGATGTCTGCAAAAGGCCAACTTTAGTGTCAAATATATATAAAAAATATGTAAAGTGGAAGAAAACTAACAAAAATGCTCCGCAGAAAAGAGGTTAATATGTGTCAGTGTTGGTCTATGAAAGATTCCGGTTGTGAAAGTAAAGAAACAAGTTTGAAAAATGCTAATATGAGCTGGAGTCCTTAGTAGGCTCATATTTGCGCCGGATGCAAAACGTCAGCTGTTGCGAACATAGTATAGGCATTATAGATACATCTCGCCGTGCTGAACCGAGCCATGCAGTATGAGCTCTGAATAAGTCAAATAAGTTAAGTGTCACCGGTTATAAGGTGCAGAGCGATGTCTCAGCTGCCCGAGCGCCAAATTGAGCCTACTAAGGACTCCAGCTTATATTAGCATTTTTCAAACTTGTTTCTTTACTTTCACAACCGGAATTTTTCATAGACCAACTCTGACACATATTAAGCTCTTTTCTGCTGAGCATTTTTGTTACTTGTCAACATTTATCTAATTTCTGTCAAAACGGCTAATTTCTGTCAAAACGGTGTATTTTTAATTGTTTGATTTTTCTGTGTGTTTAGGTATTCATGGTGCTAGAATTGTGCAGCTTGGTTCCTATCCCTATTTGGGATATGCTGCCCTGAGTGCCTGGCCCGCGCAGTTTGGCTACGATTTCTCGGATAGGCGACGTGAACCAGTATATACATTTATACGAATTTTTAAGTTTTTTACGAATTCATTTTTAATTAAATTTGCTGATTTACGTAACTTTATGTATTGCCTACAAAAAGAGTAATGCATTATTAATTGTACTCTAATTGAGTAACTTTGTCGTAGTGTTTTCTCAATTTTAATTTCTGAATTTTTATTTTTTTCTTAAAACTAAAGTCATCCTAAGTTGATGTTTTATTATTGCCCAAAAAAAGCTGTCCTATTCATTATTTTTTATTTATTTATTTTTGTGTAGATTGTCGGCCAATTGGCCATTGCCAAACCCCTGCGTGCCTGTGAACCGCTGCAAAATGCCCATCGGCTAGCCGGCCGTATTGTCATCGTTGAACGCAGTGAGTGTATGTTTGTGGAAAAGGTTCGAAGATTGCAACAGGCTGGTGCCAAAGCTGTCATAGTTATTGGTAAGACAGTTATTCTTCCTTTTAATCTGCCGTGAATACAGTTGATTAACAGTTAAAAACAGGCAACAAACATGTATTACGTACTTGGATATACGTAATAGTTAGATGTTTTTACTTGAAAACATGGTGAAATCAAAATGCTGTGAAATAATTGATCCGATGCAGCCTAATGTTCATCTCTTAATACTATCGTCATTAAACTTACAATGTAGACTGGGCCGCCCGTTTTGTCTTGGAACCTTGATTTCATTGTAAACAAGTTTTTTGGGGGGAAGAGAAACATTTTCTGTGAACAAAATTTCCACTGTATACATTTATTTGTATATATTTATTTTTCCTGTCCCTGTAGATATTTTTGTGATATTTAATTTTCTGTTTTTCAGATCATGTGTCCGGTTCCTCCTCCGAAAACACACCGGGTTTTGCCATGTCCGGTGAAGAGGGCGGCAGCCCCGATGTAACCATCCCAGCCCTGTTCCTGTTCCAGCGCGAGGGCTCCGTTCTGCGAACCATGCACAGGCGCGACCCTCGGCTGGTCGTGGAGTTGGCGGATCGAGCCCGGCATCCTAGTAAATTTTTTCAGAATTTTTAAAAATATTATGTAGGGGCGCGATAGGTCCGGTGTGAGTCATAACTGAAAGTCTTCAAAAGTGGTCATGTTTGGTACTAAATAAAAGCCCCTTGGCGAGGCGATCAACTTTTGAGGCGACCCATTGCTGGCCAGATCTAGTTCAACTGGTTCAAAGTTGAACCAGTTACTGGTTCAAGCTGGTGGAGATAGCTGGAAGGCTGAAATTTTGCATACAAATTCCTATGGCATTTTTCAAGCTCCTTGTATTAGTAAGCACACTGCTGGAAAGGGAACCTTTAAAACGACAGAAGGACAAGTAATGAAAATGCTCCTCCGGAGTATGAAAAAGTAATATGGGTGGTGGTGAGGTTCTAAAGTCAAAAGAGGACTAGTCTTTAAAATGCTTAATATGCGGGCTAGGTTCCAAAAAAGAAGAGGACTAGGTTGTGGGCGAATTAATATGGGACAGCTTCGCCGAACAACCCATATTCGCGGACGGAAACAGTTATCTGCATTTTACATAATATGTATACCAGTGTTCAGATTTAGTTACGGTGCGTAAAAATAATTATGCAACTGATAAACGAGTTTTAATGGAAGCAAACATTAGTGTTGTGCATTGGCCGGTGCGGCCAATGGCCGGCCATTGGCCGGCCAAGCCGTTGGCCGAGAAAATCTCGGCCAGTTGGCTTGGCCGGCCATTGGCCGTTGGCCGGCCAACGGCCAACGGCCAACTGGCTGGCCGTTGGCCGTTGGCTGGCCAATGGCCGAGTGCTGGCCAAGCTCAAATTTACTGATCTTGTGCGTTAACTGTGTTGAAAAATTTAATTTTGCTGCATAATATCGTAAACATGTTGCTGTATAAACGTTACATTAGATACAGTACTACAGATTTTCACTTAGATGTTGACAATTTTTATCGTTATTAGCGTTATTTTACAATTAAATTTGCTAATTGCATGCAAATTTTAAGTGTGCTAACAACGTAGTTTTTAAATTTGTCTGGAGGTGAACGTCTCATCACTATTGCGGTCCTCCAGCAAAATTAAAACAGAGTTATCACGGGTTGGAGCTAAATGTTTGGAAAAACTATTTTACAATTATTGCAAATTGTAAATTGTACTATTGAAATAAAGTATAATTAAGTTGACCCCTAATTAAGCACGGTAGACGAATAAAAATAGTAAATTCCAGCTCGCCAACGTTGACAAATAGCTAAAGAACGGCCAATAGCTTATGGCCAAGAAACAGCCAACGGCCAACTAGCGGCCAACGGCCAACCAGTTGGCCGTTGGCCATTGGTCGTTGGCCGGCCAACGGCCAACGGCCAGCCAATTGGCCGGCCAACTTCAAACTCCGGCCAAGCCAAGCCAAGCAAACCATGGAAATTTACGGCCAATCCCAACACTAGCAAACATTTCTTTCGATAAACTCTTAATATTTACTGTGCATTTTAGCCATTTATAAGAAAAGTCTGTATTTCGACAATAATTTCAGGACTCTCTCCACGATCTCCTATTTCTATTGAACCGCTAGCTTTACAATCATAGCCTTGATTTTCTCGTTGCTTGCCGTGGTCCAGCACAACCAAATACTTTACGTATATATTATATACCTAGCTAATCTAACTTTCTATGCAAGCAACTTGCAGCGATTGGTTAACTGCTGGAATTGTTATTATTGACTGAAATTAGTCGCTTTGTATATGACAATCGCCATGGCGAAGCGTGAAAGCCCGCGAATATGGGTTGCTCGGCGAAGCTGTCCCATATTAATTCGCCCACAACCTAGTCCTCCTCAAGCTTTTTTGAACCTTGCCCGCATATTAAGCATTTTTAAGACTAGTCCTCTTTTGATTTTAGAACCTCACCACCACCCATATTACTTTTTCATGCTCCGGAGGAGCATTTTCATTACTTGTGTTTGTTTTTAGAACACGGTTTTTTGGGTTAAGGTTTCTTCTAGGTGTGCCTGTATTACTTGGGTGAGGGGGAACTTATTTAGTATTGTGACAAAAAACCATGGGGGATGGGCAAGCAGCTGTTCTCTTCTAGAAACAATATTGCTATCTAGATTAAAACTAAAGCAAAATGTTTGTTGTTACATTTTCATGGGCGCTGTGTCATGGAATGCTTAAAATCACCATTTTTAGAACTGTACTTTGTTGAGATGCGCTGTACGGGCAGTCACGAACGAATTTTTTCTGTCCCCCAGTGTTACGGAGTACGGCATTAGGTATGTCCCTGGAACCAGTGTAGAGATCTTCGGGGGGGTCAGTGTTTTTTGCTCGGACACTGTTGCGCAATTTGCTGAAAAAAGTACGCATAGCAAAAATAATGCGAAAATTTAGCACAGAATTCCTGTCTTGTATTTATTAGTAATCGCATGACCTTTCTCAATGTTCAGAGCTGCTGGTTATAACATGCCAGAACTTATATATATAATGGTTGAATAGATGTGCAAACTCACCTAAACTTTGCAACGACGGGTCTGGGGCGTAGAAGCAGAAGATTTGAAAAAATAGCAACTATTTCACTATGATAATCTGATAATCTTCAAGTTTATTTTTATTGAAGTATACGTATACAAATTTGTATTCTGTAAGTTTAGCGAAATGAAATGAAACCTTTTGGCAATTTTTAAGTTGTTTGCAAGCTAAGAATCCTCACTGTTTTTTTTTATAAAAACAAAAATAAACACTATAGTACGACCAAAAAATGTGTGTACAAACGTTGTCCGTTTATAGCAGATTAGCCTGTGGAGTAAACTCCAACAATGTATATATTTTTAGAATTCTCAGGAACTCTAGCTGGCTTTTTCCTAGGCAAAAATTTCTGGGGGGGGGGGGGGGAAGTCTGGGGGGGGTCCCCCCCCCGGGTGTGGGGGGGGGGGGCTCGGATTTCTGGGGGGGGGGGGGGAAAAAATTTTTAGAAAAATGTCTAAAAATAGCTATTTTTTGCTGCTGAGCTAAAATATTCACTATTTTTAACTTAAATTTAAGCTTAAAATAGCTAAAAAATGTTTAAAAATAGGTAAAAATCCGGCGAAGCCGGAAAAAATTTTCAAAATTTGCCCTCAAAATCCTATTTTTCCGGGCACTTTTGGGTAGGGGGGGGGGGTGTTCTGGGGGGGGGAAGGCCCGAATCCTGGGGGGCGATTCTGGGGGGGGGCGACCCAAGTCTGGGGGGGAACGGATTTCTGGGGGGCCCCCCCTGTAGGAAAAAGCCAGTCTAGATTCCGAAAATCCGGAATTCCGGGTTTCATTCACGGAAAATGTAAAATTTTTAGATTTTCATCCAATTTGTATCGCAATCAAAATTTTGTTTTCACGATCGAATAGAGCTGGTCCCACTGCATATGTTTGCTCTTACAAGTTTTTCACGAAAATGCACCCAGTTTCCGGAATTCCGGGTTTTCAAAATTCCCGGATTTTAAAAACTTTCTCCATTACCCACAAGACGGGTATCATGCGAAAGCTCTTATCGAAATTAACAACTTTTGTGAACTCTTGAAAATACACACAATTCCCGGAATTTGAGAAAACAGGATTTTCCGGATTTTAAAAATTTTCTCCAATACCCCACAATATGGGTATCATTCGAAAGCTCCTGATGAGCTGAACAAATCTTGTAGTAGAACAAACTCGCAGAAATGAGCCCAGTTCTCGGAATTCGCGAAAAACTTCCAAGCTATATTGAAATCCGGAATTTGTGATTTTCGGGAATTTGGTGCAGTTTCAAGCATTGGTTCTATTACAAGATTTGTTCAGCTCACCAAGACCTTTCGAAGGATACCCATATTGTGGGGTATTGGAGAGACTTTTTAAAATCCGGAAAATCCGATTTTCTCGAATTCCTCGTAATTGTGTGCATTTTCAAGAGTTCATTTTATTACAAAAGTTGTTCCGCTCGATAAGAACTTTCGAATGATACCCATCTCGTGGGTATTAGAGAAAGTTTTTAAAATCCGGGAATTTTGAAAACCCGGAATTCCGGAAACTGGGTGCATTTTTATTGAAAAACTTGTAATAGCAAAAATAGAGGTCGGGGGAAAAAACCAACCCGCAAGTGGTGGGGGAAAAACCAACCCCCCGTTTGGGCGATGGGGATGAGCTAGCGGGCTCAAATTTTGCACGCAAGTTGGTAGGGCCCATCCCACCTATCATACCAAATTTGAGCTAAATCGGACCACTTTTGAGCATTTTGTGACATTTTGCAAATTTTGGCATTTTTGACCCCCCAAAAATTCAAAATTTGCCTATTTTTGAAGGCCTGTAAAAAATTTTCTATAGCAGTTAGATGATAACTTTTCTATAGTTTCTTTAAATAGTTTCTATGAGAACAACATGTGCTCTTTCCAAAAATGTCGGTCTCACCTTCCTGCGACGCTTGGCAAGCTGCCAGCAGAATTTTTACAAAATGGGAAAAAACCAAGGGGTGGAAAAAAAACCAATTTTTGCTTTTGCTGCCAAACTCCCAAAAATGGTTCTTAGTTGCTCAAAAGTGATGCACATAGCAAGTTTAATGCGTTCTTTCACGTGAACAGCTAATTGCATTTGGAATTGGCAATTTTGTGCTAGCCGGTAAAAACCTCATTTCGGCGGATCGGCTGTTTGGCTCAGCTAAAGCGGCCAAAAAGTACTCTGGGACAAAGAAATACGCGAAAACACACTGAAACAACGTTTATTTTAATTTATTTCATCGAATTTCGAAAGATTTACAAATTTTTGCATTTTAACATAGAAACTGGCAAATTTGATGAAACCTAGCCAGTTGATGCTGCAAATTTTGATGTTTGATTTTCTCACTTATTATAAGGAATATCGCAAAAATAACTGCAGATATGAAGTCAGCGACGCCGATTTTACCTGTCGCATGCATAAAATCGCTAATATGAGTTACCCTGACCGAATCGTTACCGGTTGGTTTTTTTCCCATCGGTTGGTTTTTTCCGCCATTGGTTTTTTTACCCCGACTAAGTAACCGTTAATTACTAATTAACGACAGGACCTAGAGAGACGATTTATATACCAAAATGACAGTCTAGACAGGGCTTGTTAAGAAAATAATTTATAGCCGGATTGCTCCACTGGGTAGTTCTGCAGAGTCCAAAAAGTGACTTGGTTTTTCCCCCCGACCTCTATACAGTGGGACCTGCTCTATTCGATCGTGAACACAAAATTTTGATTGCAATAAGAATTGGGCGAAAAACTAAAAATTTTTTATTTTCCGTGAATGAAACCCGAAATTCCGGATTTTTCCGGATTTTCGGAATCTAGAGTTCCTGAGGATTCTATAAATATATACATTGTTGGGGTTTACTCCAAAGGCCAATCTGCTATAAACGGACAATGTTTGTACACAAAGTTTTTGGTCATACTATAGTTTGAAATTTCATCAAAAATTACATAGTTTTCAGAAAATGGTTCAAGGTTCCGGCATCTGACTCAATAATTTTCAGGGCTCAGCCCAGGGCATTTCTATTTTTAAATGCTTTTTTGAACTGTCGGTAGGTACAGAAAACACGGATAATAATAACATAAACCTAGCGGTCACGGAACCTCTTGTTACAGTTTATATAAACTTCTCCAAAAACTGCCAAATAAAAATTAAAATTTGACAATCAGTTATATATTTCATAACTTGAATATGCAATGCGAGTTGCTTGCATGTACAAGCTAGATTAACTCACATGGGTGCTTGTATGTTAGTGCTAGCATGTTTAATAAAAGTTAGCTCACAGCTTAGCGATAAACTAGTAGTAGGCAAGTAAGATCGGGGGTCTGGAGCCCTCAGAAAATTTGAGATTTTTATTAAAACTAGAGCCAGGAGCAATTTTTCTGAGCACTTTGACCAACTTATTTTCAGTAATTTTCTCTGCGTGTCGCTGGAAAAGAACACAAGCCCAAAATGTTTTGCTCATTTCAGGAAAAAGTGTGTCATTGCGCACTTTTTTGAGCAAAGAAACATTGGGGGGGATGGTTTGAGTTTGAGTGTCGTTTTTCGGTCTTTTTCATGATTGTTTTTGTTTTTGATTCTCCCTGATATCGCAGCTTTTTTTGCTTGCGCAAATATAGCGCAGTTTGATGGGATTGTCTCTTGAAAGTATTGTTCATCCAGCCATCCGCCTTCCAAATTATAGGACATTTTCCCAGCTTAGACTTTCCTTTCTACCGTTTCGAAACTTTGTGTGTGTGTGTGTGTGTGTGTGTGTGTGTGTGTGTGTGTGTGTGTGTGTGTGTGTGTGTGTGTGTGTGTGTGTGTGTGTGTGTGTGTGTGTGTGTGTGTGTGTGTGTGTGTGTGTGTGTGTGTGTGTGTGTGTGTGTGTGTGTGTGTGTGTGTGTGTGTGTGTGTGTGTGTGTGTGTGTGTGTGTGTGTGTGTGTGTGTGTGTGTGTGTGTGTGTGTGTGTGTGTGTGTGTGTGTGTGTGTGTGTGTGTGTGTGTGTGTGTGTGTGTGTGTGTGTGTGTGTGTGTGTGTGTGTGTGTGTGTGTGTGTGTGTGTGTGTGTGTGTGTGTGTGTGTGTGTGTGTGTGTGTGAAATCTGTCTACTCTAGAGTGAGAATAGTTTTGCATTATTTGCCACGAAAATGAGGAGAAAATTATAGCCGATTTAATCGCTGGTTTTCTACTCTATTTTGATGGAAATTGCGAGTCACTTTTACCCTTTTTTGCCATTCTTATGTTAGTTTTCCTTGTGTTTAGAGCGCTACTTCCTCCCATATTTGCGCAGTCGAACTCGTGATGAATTTCTGCAAAGACTACAACATCATAATGGCCAATGTCCGGGAAGGTTTGGCGGTTCAAAAAATAAGGCCAACTTTTGCAGAAATCCTGCTGCCACTGATACTACGCCGGCCACTGTTGGTATGTAGGTTGTTGTAAGCATGATATTGTAAAGAAATTTAATTTTGGTTGTTAAATTTATATGTCAATTATTATAAGAAGAATACATAATACATAAGAGTATGACAGCTGGCATACTCTATGTATTCTAAGCGTGACACATCCTCTGAACGCTAACGACTGACCCCCCCGCAAATTGGACCCTTCACTTCAAAAAAATTTGGCCGCTATGGTTGTTGTCTAAAGCTCGAAACAGACACAAAACTCACGCACGCAGTGCTTGTGTTTTCGAGCTTTAGCATACAAGCATAGAGCGAGTGAGCCTACCCCCGTCGTTTCGACTGGGTACCAATTTGCGGGGGGGAGGCACTGGGGTCCAATTTGCGAGGGGGTCAGCCGTTAGCAGCGTGCAGAGGATGTGTCAAGCTGATAATACATAGAGAGTATGCCAGCTGTCATACTCTTATATATTATGCACTCTTGATTATAATTATTGGCGCAAGATGAGCAGAATATCTTTTGTAACTTTTGTTAACTTCCTTTGGTGTAAGTTTGACCTGACAAGCTCGAATTCTTTATGAAAGTAGATGACACTTTCCAGATATATATATTATTTTGGTGCCCTTTAACATTCTGGGACCAGTCCCGCATTTTGAGGTAAAAAGATAAAAATTTTCGGTTTTTGGCAGTATACTCTCAGTAGATAGTAGTTAAATCATATTGGTTATTATGGATGGAAAGAGGGTACAAAAACGAACATTTTTGCTTTTGCAACCTTCGACCTATCTGTAGTGGTTAAATCAGTGTAAGAGAAAAACTATTTTGGGGTCAAAAAATGGCCATTTTCGAGGAAATCATTTTTTCAAAATTACTGCCAAATCCTACGGACAATTTTCGTTTATTTATACTCAAACAATACACGGTCTAATTGCACATTTTATTGATGCATATTAGCTGGAGTTTGCTGCTTTAAGCTAGAGATTTGGCTGAAAAGCCATTTTGGCAAAACTGCGATTTTTTTGTTTTAAACATCTATTTCTCAAAAACTACCCAATGGATTCGCGTGGTTTTTGGCTGAATGGAAATTTGCACTATTGTGGAGGTATATTTTTCTTGGTTTAAGCTAAAACTACTCCAGTTGCGAGAAAACTGAATGCAAAGTTGCGAAATTTCTTGTCACCGCACATTTACCGGATTTTCTGGAGCATTGAGACTTGTTGAGCCAAATCCAAAAAATGTCCCTCGGCCCATATGTCCTTTATATCATGGCACAAGAAAAACTTTTGGGCGAAATCGATGTTCAAAAACTTTTGGTCCATATTCAGCCTGTCAGATGTCAGTATGCCTGTCAGAAGTTTTTTGGCGTTTTTCGCTAATTTTGCTAATTTCGTATGCTCATGTGAATGTACAGATTATAAGCTTTAAAACTATGTATAAAGCTCTTTCCAACTCCCAAAATTAGAAATTTATAGTGTTTCAAAAAATCACCACAAAAGCACTGCACAAAAGGACACCACCACCTTAAATTATTGTCTTGTACTGGATCTTCAATTTCTGATAATTTGGTGCAATTCCACCAACTAGGTACAATTTCTGATATAGCTGCAATTTTTGATTATTAGCTGCAATTTCTGATAATTAGCTTCAATTTCACATAAGCATTTTATTCGCGTGCTGTGCTGTTGAACAAAATGTTTAGGATTACATTTTGTGTTGTTATTATTATAATGAAAATCACCGTTTTTGGCTTTGAAACCGAAATTGACGAAACCATGAGCCAATTCTGGCTGTCTTGAATAAAATTAATTGAAGAGGGGAGGTTAGCTTTTCATTAGACTGATTCTTGGTGCTTTATTACATTCTTTTGTTAGCTTATTTCTGGTACATATACGTATATATTCTCTGTGTGGTTGTGCCTTTTTGACTCTGCTTTTACTTTACTAATTATCTTTGTTTTTTACTCTTACTTTTTTATGATTTGTCATTTTTTATTTCAGGAACTGACCAACTCTCAAGCATTTCAGCGGAAGAAGAAGAAGTAGAAGAAGACGACGAAATTGTCGATAGCTATACACCCCACGAAAATATGGTCCCAGCAGAAAGTACGAGCGATTACGACGACGAATATGCAACTGAGTTTGGAGCGAAACCGGAAACGGGAGAAGCGGAAGAAGAACCACAGCTGCTCATCTCCACAGACATGCTGGACATTACGCTGCTGGCCAGCGGTCAACGGCATGTGCGCCTGAAACTGGACACGCTGAAACAGCGTCAACGTCAGCGTGAAGAGCAGTCCGCGCGTCAGGCGCTCTCTGACGCGGAGCGCTCCGACATGATTGAGGAATTCCTGGGCTCCCTGCTGGCTGAGACAAACCTAGCCGACCTAGACGCCCAGGACGGGACGGTTGACCTGATTCGTCAACTGCTGGACTACAGTATGAACGACCAGCCCTACCAGCTTAGTCAGCCCGAGGAAGATCGACTTAGCGCCCTCGCGCGGCGCCTGGAGCTGAAGGGAATCTCGGCTCCAGAAGTGACTTCCCGGGAGGAGAGTCTGTTAAATCCGCCTCCTCCTAAGGTCGAGGGAAGTGACCAGTGGTCAGCCAAACCGACAGCTGATTGGTCAGCCGGTGGTCACGTGACCAGCCCAGGAGGTGGGGGAGGTTTTCATGGTGCCAAGAGCGATGCTGCGCATGCGCAAAAGGCGAAATCGAAAATGTGCCAGCGGCGTGCGCAGAAACCTGCGCAATCTTCCGAAAACTATGGGGATAGATTGGGGAAAATGGGTCTCTGGGGGGACTCTTATCAGAATTCCTGTCCCCGGACTAGATTTAGTGATATACTGAGACATTATAAATGGTTGATTGCGTGACGGTAGTAGGAGCCTATTAGAAGGTTTGGGAGGGGGGAGGGTTTTAGTCGATAATTTTTTTAGTTTTTTTGCGGATCCTGATTCTGAAGTTTATAGTTTTTTCTTTTCTAAATTTTTCCGCAGTTGTATGTAAGAATTTTCCGGCCATGCAAAAAACTTGGGATTTATTTTATATTTTTGACCTTGAATGCTGTTTAAATCTATTTCAGTGTTAAAAATTGTGTGTGTTTCTTTGACGGGTTGGATTTCTGTCGTTTGTTTCATTTTTGATGTTTCTGTGATATTAATATATTTCTTGCTGTAAATTAGGTTGATTTTTGTAAATTTTTCTTCTGCATTTTGCTGGACTTCTTCTAGCCATAAATGAAGGAAGGGGCGGGGTCTGCGGTCAAACGTAGGTAAGGTTGTCCTGTGGTTTTTAAAATGCAAATTTTTTGACGAAAAATTTTTGAAAGTTTGCAGTTTGTGAGCTTCAAAATGTGAGTGGGGAGGGGAGGGGCATTATAAGTTGAAAAAAGACAGCATATAAACTATGTGAGATTTATAAGCAAAAGATATTATTTCGTTGGAAACTTTGCAAACTGCGCAAATATATATTCGCTGTTTGGCCGATGGTTTGCCACATGTTTGGAAATTTTCTGTTGTAGCTGTTATGTGTAGTCATTGTGTTTGGGAAATTGTGTAGATGGGTATTTGTAAGATGTGATTAATTGTGGGAATTAAAATGTAATGTTTAGTACAAAAGTCATAATAAGTATTCTGGGTTCTTGTGTTAGCTGTATGTCACTAAATCTGACTACCTGACTACATGAGTATGTGCTTTTGATTGAGTGTAGCTTCATTACGTAATGTAAAAGGGTTTCGTTCGTTTGAGAATATATATAGATAATATCGTTTCAAAAGAGAAAATTTAGTAGACCACAAAAATGGTTTGGTATAAAAGATTGAGATATATTTTAAGCATATATATATACCAGATAAAATTATTTGCAGCAGTAACTTAGTTCTGCCGTTAACTATAAAAGGTAAAGTGTATAACTAAATAACTGAAGTTTCTGAGGTTTGGTATTTGTTATTGCGAACATCTTGCAATGGTTTTTGCTGTGATGTGATATAGATGCTTTGTAGCTTAATATCTGTAGATAGTACCTCTTTTCTGCTGTTTGCTTTTTGCTAATTTTGATGGAAATTTAATTAATCTGTTTTATGTGAAGTATATATACGTATATATGAAATTGAATTACGTGAAGATAAATCGCGCACATGTACCTATTTCTAATTACCTATGACGAATGTTTTGGTTTTTAATTCTTAACTGATTCAGTAATGTGCACGAAATAATGGATGAAACTTAAATAAAAAATTGACTTTAGAGTAAATCTAGCTACAAATATTAGTGTGAAATACAATAAAAATAAAAACTACGATAATAGATACTATAAAAATGCAAATATTATGTATATAAAAATGCGTACCAGTTTTAAGAATTTTACTAATTTTGTATACAGTTTTAGCAATTTTCATGACCTTTTGATGAGTTTATAGAAGATAGTGATGAAATCGATAATCTCTGCATTGCTAATTAGTTGAGAGGTATATACGACTTGCATTTAGCTTAGAGATGATTTTAGTTGCTGTTGTTTTTGCTTTGTTTTAATGTATATACATTGTATTTTCTTCGCCTTTGTCTTGTCTATCTTGTATTTATTGTTTCAAAATAAAAGGAGTTTTGGTTAAGGGGGTGATTCCTTTTGGGTACATATTGTTGGTTGGTGGCGTAAATCAAGATGAAATTTGACAAAACTTTCCGAAATACGTTCTTTTAGCGTTCTAACACCCTCCGCGCAATCCCGATTCAAAAATTCGAGATTTCCGGTCAGGGTTTTTCCCAATTTCTGAAAGTTTGGCAGCAGCTATACAGCTATGACTATATTCATTCGTAAGATCTCATTGAGCTTTATATTTTTGCTTTCTAAAGCAACGTTCTAGCTTTTCTCTACCGTGAGATATAGCCGATTTTCTTGTTTTGGCGTCGAAAACTTGTCATTTTTGCAGAAATCAAATAATCCATCATTTCTTGAACTATGCAAGCCGTAAAATCAAACTAAGGTCCTCGATGTGAAGGTCTCATGGGGGCAAATTATCCGACGCATGATCGTCTTCCAACAGCTATCCCGTAGGCTGCTATCATGAAAAATGTAGTTTTGCAAAAACACGACCAATTTTTCCAAAGATTGTGGAGCGTTCACCATGCAAGCTGGAGGGCTGCTACTTAACTGATGTGTTCTGCACAAATATACCCAGTGTGAAGATAGCACTCACAAGAAACATACAAATTTATTCGAGTTTAACAAAGTTTGACAAACGCTCAGTATTTTTCCAAGTCCTGTCTAAATCCATCAGTCAATTAGCTAATCTCAAAAATTAGTTCAAGCTTGAGCAAGTCAGTTGGAAGGGAGTGGAAGTTGACACATAGTCGGGGGTTTCCGTAGTGTTCCGCTGGCGATTTTTTGGGGGTTCTGTGAATTTGGTAAAGTTTGGTAAAGTTGCTTTAGGTTATTGAGTCTTGGTTGGTTTATTTGAATTATTTCTTGAAAGTTATCGTTTGGATCTGGTTGGTTACTTTGGTGAATTTTGACAGTAAATTGTGTTATTTTTAAATATTTCTTTCAGTTGGTTACGGTCATCATTTCTCGACATCGCACAACACGATAGTTACCTGTGATCTTGTATTATCCTAAATCCTAGTCAGTCAACTCGTTTTATTCAACAGTTCGTACATTTTACTAACATAAGTATACTCGAACTTCACACCAGGGACGTTTTTTCAGTTGCCCGGATTACTGCTTTCTAGTTAAAGTAATCGCTTGACGAATTTGGAAAGATAGGCAAAATACAGGTTACGCACACATTTCAGCTTATTTCTCCATAACGAAGAGCAATTTCACAATAAATAAAAAATCGTCCCCAGCTATTTGATGGAGGTATCGAATGGTATAACCGATGTCTCGCGAAAAAATTTACTTTAGTGCAAAAAATCTGAAAAATTATATTTCTTCTAAAATGTGTTAAAAATATTTTAGAAAAGCAACACTAGTTTCATGGTATGCATTAAACAGAGAAAATGTCAAGCTGCAAAATAAAAATGGCTTCTTAACTCCAAGTAATGTAAAAGTAATAATGGTACAAACTTTATGTGACCAAAGGGAATCACTACCTTAAGAGTAGAACGATAGGCATAGTTGGAAGTGGGTCGCTATTTCGTGACCCCCGACTAGTGTGGCGGTGTCCGGTGAGTCCGTAGGTCGGCCAGCTGGCGGCTACCGGTCTGGGGCGGTTTGCCGCACAGCTGTTATTATAGTAGATACGCCAAATCTGCGTCACCCTTTGTCCACGCATGAAGTGTGTCCTCTTTCACAAACTGTAACTTTAGAAAGATCAAAGTTAATAAAATGAAACTTTGCAGAAGTCTCGAGTACCTCTGCTTCTACATTTATTTAAAATTTGACTGTCTTAGTTAAAACATAGAGTAAGTTATAACTCTTTTTTCCAAAAAAGTGAAGTTTTTCGCTGTCAAAGGGTTATACCCTAAAGTGCGTCGGTCGTGTCCTAAAGTGCGTCATTTCACAATTCCTATGATTTGCATTAGAAAACTAAACTTTGAGACGTTATGTCTCCCATTTACTACAATTTTATGCTACGAAAATTTTTTATATGGTAGTTGGCTTGTTCACAAACAATATATATCAAATAGTGTTGTTGACCGGCCGGGTGAAAAACGGCCAGTCGGCGGCCGGTGACCGGCCGGCCAAGAGGTGCACTCGGCCGGACGGTCGGCCGTTTCAGGCCGGCCAGGCGGCCGTTGAACGGCCGGTAAAGGACCGGCCGGCCGGCCGCGCTTATATTTCAGCGGGTTATCAAAATTTTCTCAGGAAATCGATTTTAAGTTGTGCTGATACATTTTCATATCTTGATTTCTTATTCTGGCACTCATCGGTCAGCCTTCCGGCCATTTTTAGTCTTTGATTCGTCAGCCGACCGTTTTTGGCCGGTTGGGCCGTCGAACGGCCGGCCGGCCGGCCGTCTGCAGAAGGTCGGCCGGCCGGTAACGGCCGGCCGACGAAAATTTCGGCCGGTCAACAACACTATCAAAATCAACAAAATCTGTGATCTTCGAAAAATTTGTTAAAATGCCAGTACTGTATTATTTGGAGCGAATTTGAGCTGCAAATTAAACTATAACAATTAGTGAAATGTAATTTTATGATTTAAAGCACGAAACAACGACTTTTACTTAAAAATAAAGTGTCATGAAAACAAAAAATTAGTATTAAATTGATCAGAATTGTTCCTAGGAATGTGGTTTTTGCACTTAGCTTTGGCTTAGGTTAAGTTATAGAGCCAGTATTTCTATTTATTTGAATCATATTTACATGTAAAAGATATGAATGCAAATTAGGGATATTTGTGCAAAAAGTTAATTTAGGGCGACGCACTTTAAGCACTGATCACTGGCTCCACTAAAATCGGAATTTCTCAGTTCTAGTACGGTGAAATCAGGAATTGTTAACATTTTTGGAATCAGCAGATTCTAACGAACAATTTCATAGATGACACATTAAACTTTGTTAAGTATTAAGGTTGTTAGGTGCATAAAACCGAATTTTGGACACTGCTTAAAATTTGGCGGACACGCGTTATTTTATTCAAAGCATATTGAATTCTGTAGTATTGTGCACGATTGAAGAATTTTCAAGAAATAATTTTTACACCATTTCATAGAGCTGGAACACACCTGCTGAGGAATGTAAAAACTTTAGGATATCTCCCATCTACTAGCGCACCAGATAACTTTAAACGGCTCAGTAACGCACTTCGGAGTGTGACGCAGATTGGGCGCATCTACTATATGGCTGCTAAGATATTGCTTTACGGATGTTTATTAGAAAATATACGGCACAGCCCGGACTAAAACCAGGCTTTTTTTACAGTTTTTGTGTAATTATGCAGCTCCAGCTTCAAAACTATGGTCCTTGACGCATAGGCAGTTTTTCCTGCTGCGCCCGCAGCACAGCCTGAAAATAACGAATACAATAAGAAAAACGAAACAGAAGATCAGGTAAGGTTTTCAGCGTGTACGTACGTACCCCAAAATTTGTTTGAAAATAACCTACGGTTAGAAAATGGAACAAATGTAGTGTGAACAAAGTGGGGGAAATTATTGTGTATGGGGGGTGCCTGAAAGAGAAAATAGAATTAGGGCAATTATACAAACAGGAGATTGAGGTGATACAGAAGAAACCAAGTACGAATTAAAATGATATGATAAAATAGGTACCTACGATTTTATTATAAAACTAACTCAAATCCCCAAAAATGTCCCTAGACTAACTCACTATGTTGACCCTACTAAACACGTATACCACTCACACAATGTATTACGTACGTACGTCACAGACACACCTCAGCCCTAAGAAAAATATACGTACAGTAACAGTGAAAATTTGTTATCAGGTTATCAAGGGGGGTGATCTGATGACAGAACAAAAAAATAGTCAGTCTTAGAGTATTCTTTCATACAGAGTGGCTGAGTTGGGTCCTACTTTATACTCATAACTACCGTATTCTCGCGCTTAAGGGAACACCCACTTAAGAGAACACGTTCTGTTAAGTGAACGTGTTCTCTTAAGTGAAATCAGGAAAATGCCGAAGCATAAATTGAAGAATTGCTTTTGAAAGTCAAATTTCCTAAAAATTCTGGTTTTTTCAAGATAAAGTAACCTTCCAAACCAAATATACCACAAACAGTGACAATAGTAATTAATTATAATATAAAAAATTAAAATACTAATGCCTCATAGTGGTACTGGACATTCACTTAAGCGAACATGTTCTCTTAAGTGAACATGTTCTCTTAAGTGAAATCCGAAAAATTTCCATTTCTGCCCGTATTTCACTTAAGAGAACATGTTCTCTTAAGCGCGAGAATACGGTACGTGTTAATTTCCCCATACTCTGTTTTTCTATACATTGTCCCCCACACTTGCTAGTTTACCTAGGAGTCCTACTTGTTTGTCTGTACGGCATCTGTTGTACAATTATTGAATGTTGAATCTGAATTATTTTCTCTCCCTTCTTGTTATTTTTAACCGTCCCCCGAACTGGTCGTTCCGGCCAGATCAGTCCTCCTGTCTATATTTGCTACTTTGTATGCTCTATTTATGGAGCTTAATTGTGCCTCCCTGTTTGGTATTTTGTAAGTTGGTGTTCTTTTGCTGGTAGTCTGTAAAATTTACTCTTGAATTCTTCTGTACTTCTACAATAGTTAGAACTTAAAAATTTACAGTAAAAACTTGGCCTCCAACTTATTGCAGTTTAGGGTTTTAGAATTTCTTGTTCGATAGGTAGGTAGATAAATAAAATCTGGCAGTCTAGCTTAGTTTGAGTGTATAATTGTGGAAGTTGTTGTCTATAATTGGGGTAGGTTTCACACGTTGTTCCCTAGTTTTGGCGAGGTTGTTATTCACAGGTCGACTGGAACAACATCTTCTTCAGGTTCTGCCTTTTCCTTGTGCGCAGTACCCACTCTGTAGTGCTTAGTAGTCGGTTACCAATCTACTGGTATTACAGTAGCAACATACATCCCATAGGTCTACAAAATTAGGGTTAGAGCAAAGCTAATGCGATGTCTATATTACCCAATATGTCTTCTTTGATTATGAAAAAGTGTAGATGATTTCATTAAACTAAACAGCAAGGAGACATTTTTAAGTAAATATAGTGGGTGTCAGAGTGGGGGGTCGGACCGGTGCTCAGTTGCCTGGCGAGCTACTGAGAGTCAACCAAGAACCAACGACCAAGTATTTTTTGACCACGCAGATTGTGTATATTCATGCAAAAAATGAAACCGATCCAAGAAATTTAGGACACCCCCATTTTAGTCGCCCCCCTTAAAGCCCAAAAATCACGAACCCGAACCAGAACCTTAACACAACATGTGTATTAAAACGCAAGCTGCTGTTACTACTAGATTAAAGTAACTATTAGAGACTTATTACGTCACAGTGTGACGTCACAACTATCGCATAGTCGGCTTTTGACATATACACTCCTTTGGAAGTTTTGCCTGTCGTCATGGATTACTAACACTAATACACTCACTCAATAAATAGGCACTTACAGTAATAAAACTTTTTGTAGAAACCTAAATTCTAATAATCCATGAAGACATAACCGGAACTTTTAATTCAGAGTTATGTATCAGTTCTGTATCATTGGAAAACCTAATATATATATAGGTTTACTTCACTTATGCCTAGTCACATATTACAGGAACTAAAAATAATGAGCAAAGCAATATTGACTTTACATAATTACAATAAAAGCTAAATTTAAATATAAACAAATGTTTAGACTCGTTAAGCTACTTTCGCAAATTTCAAATTTGGTGTGAATGCATTTGAATACATTTCTTATCTACCCGCAGCAGAATTTTAAAATTCCAAGGATTTTGAAGTTTTAGATTTGCCAAGTGAAGCCAAAAAATTTTCCTCCTATGTTGCTAAATAGTTTTATAAAACGGTTTTCAGAATTGCTGAACACGAATCTAAAAATAGTTTTTCGATCCAGCTTTTCGTTAGCTGAATATAAACTTAAACCTTAAGCTTAGTCATATAGCTTATTACTAGCTAACAAAAAGTAGAATTCAAAAAGATGTTCAGGCTCGCGTTCAGCGAATCTTCAAACTCCCTTAAGCAACTTTGTAGCAAAATTGGAAATAAATTTTTTGATTGGTCTGGTGTAATAAGTGAGGTCAGGGAATTTAACCACCGCACCACCACTATTACGTGAGGACTGGCGCAATGTAACACAAACCCTGACTACCCTCGAGATTTTTGTCCAGGCGGCTCTCTTTTAACCCCAGGTTTGGGGGAGTATGCTTTTTGGGGGACGCCGGACCGACTGGCGCCTGTTTGAAAGGGGGAGATTGTACTAAATAACTCGCTCAGAAGTTACCTCAGTCTAGCCAGGCGTCTACCTAGATTTGGAATTAGAGATTAGCTCAACCGTCAAATTAATTAAACAGATAACGAGTTAGACAACTGGCGATTTAATATAAAAAATTAAAAGCACAAGCAGACGAGAGTAACACAAAAGACACCCAATAATAATAAAACTTACTGGTTACCAATAAGTGGAAATTGGGGGAAGGGGATACAGAAAATACAATAAATGGGGAGAGAGGAAAATGGGGGTCAAAAGGTGAGATTGAGCACAAAGGGGGAAAAGGAGGAATGAGTGAGTTAGAAAATTGATCAGAAGTAAAGGCGGGGTTAGGAATCCCAGTATGAAAACTGGAGAGATGATACACCCAGAAACTGCGTCAAAAAGGGATCCCCAATCTTTATGGGTAACCGCTCGACACCAAGGAAACATTCCAACTGAAGGCGGGTTGACTCATGATTACGAGTGGGAGACGGGATGGCGAAATCAAAATTGATATAAATAAATTTGTGTGCTCGATCTTCGACAAGCCAACCATAAAACAAATTAAATGCAGCGTTATTTTTACGGCTACTGAAAGAGATAAATAATTTTAATGTTTTCGTGAAAGTTTAAGCCATAAAGATAGCGCTACATTATACAAAATACATTTTCGCATGCGAAAATACACGACAAATACCAGACACCTCAGTAAATGCACAAAATGACAGTATTAAATGGTTTTTAAGGCGTTTTAAAGGGGGTTTTGGGTGTTTTTGAAGGGAAATGACGGAATACTTCGTAAAATGGAATTTGGAGGAGAGGTAGTAGCGTCTTCCGCTACTGTATATACTACATTGGTCCCCCTTGGAAGTTTAAAAAATTTAAACGTTTTAAACATTTGCTTCAGTTCGATTAGAAATGCATTCAATCAAATTCCTCGATGCCAAATTTGAACTAAATCAGTTAAGTTTTGCGAAACTTACGCACATGTGTACGTCTGCCTTAGTATAATGTAATTTCTACAGGACTCTTTGTCAGAGTGCGGTAAGCAGGCAGTTGAATTTTGTTCCACGTTGGTTGAGATGTTCAACTTGTTGATCTAGCCTGTGGGCTTGACAAGGAGTTGATTAAAACCATGTTCGATGAAAACAGTTTAGGAAGAGATTGGTTGCTAGGCTGGAAATGTCGTTTTGTATCATACTGACGAGATTTGATGGCATCTTGGATTTTGTATCGTCGAAGTAGATGACGCTGAGTTTTTATATATTTCAAAATCAGACATGTCACGGAGAATTATTTGGTTACCTGGTGACCAGTTGTCTATTGGTGTACCTTACTTCTAGTTTGCTGTGTAAGTACGCTTGCCTAGGGTTGTATCGTCCTCTTCAGGCACACGGAACAGGTTAGGAATCAGGTAAGAGAATAGAAAATATTTCAACAGGATAAATATTCGAACAAAGTGTTTGATATTTCATATGATGATCACATCATATGTTTTGGACATGATTTAGGCAGACTTTGTGACTAAAGACTTAAAATTAGAATTAGAACATAGCTGAACACTTTTAGTTTCGTCAACGCTAATAATTGTTGAGTCAACAACTACCTTCAAGAATGGGTTTCCTTGAAAATACAAAAAATCCAACAATACAACAAAAAGTTGGGATCAAAATAGCTTCGAAAAACGTAGTCATCATATGGCCGGTAATTAGTCACCCAAACATGAGCTTGATCACCTTTTAAAGTTGGGATCAAAGACCTAAATAGCTGGATTCAAAAAGGCTCGCAAAAATCGAGAGTCAAATTAGCTCCCAAAACCGGGAGTAAAAATGGCTCCCAAATCATGTCCAATTGTCCTCCCCATTACTACTAACTGTAAACTTTTGTAAGGGGCATACTGAAAGCTGATGAAATAAAAAATTTTAAAATCAGATCAATGGCTCCAATTTTGCTGAATGTGAAACGTTTTTGTAAAAACACTGCACAAAATGATAAGATAAAGTCAGTCAGGGTCACGTTATTCTATTGCCCATTTCGGTCTGGGTTACGAAAATTTGAAATTGAGTTTGAAATTTGAAATTCGAGTGGGTCAGAAAAAATGACCCGAGTATCCATCCCTGCAGGACTAAGCGAGTTATATATAAACGTATAAATACATCAACATAAATGTATAAATGAACATATAACCTAACATTTAGCTCAACTAGCCGATGAGATACCTTGGTTCGAGAACACAAAAAAGGGCAGGCGAAATACAATTCAATTCAATTCAAAACCGAGGGCAGGCTAACCTGCTCTTCTACAATTCGGCACATTAATTTCACAATGCATGCCCAGAATTGCAAACATGGTCCGACTAAAAATGTTTGTACAAATTTGGGCGATTATAGCATTGGAACAAACCCCAACAATGTATATATTCTAATATTGTCTAGAACATGACATTTGAAAATATGGTAAAATCAGAAATTTTGGGTTTCATTCAAGGAAAACTTGAAATATCAGATATTTAGCCAATTTTTTCCATGATCGACTTACCATGTTTTTGCTCTTTGCACCCGTTTCGCGGAAATGCACTCAGTTTGCAGAATTTCAGGATTTCAGAGTTTCCTGATTTCAAAACTTTACAAAACTTCAAAAACTTCAAAACTTCAAAACAAAACAAAACAAAGAGAATCACTCGAAAGCTCTTGACAAGCTGAAGAATTATAGTAATATAACCAACCAAGTAGAAATGCGCCCACTTCCCTTAATTAACGGAAAAGTCCGGAGCTGTAATTAAATCCAGCTGCCGTGAATTCCCGGAATTTGGTGCAATTGCAGTATTGGCTTTATTGTAAGACATGTTCAGCTCATTATGAGCTTTCAAATGATATCAATGTTCTAGGACTACTGGCTCGAATTTTAAAAATCAGGAAATTTTGAAGAACCGACATGACGGAGATTGGGTGTATTTTCTAAAATGGTTGCAAGAGCAACACCATACAGCAGGATCAGCTCAATTTGATCATTTCAACAAAATTTTGATTGAGTAAAAGGTTAAGGCGAAATATTGCATATGAAGATTGTCGGAATTTATCGAATTTGCAAACTCTCCGTTCCAGACGATTCTAAAAATATACCTTTTTGGGGTTTTGCAGTTTTGGCCCTCATATGGCACGGTGCAGTCTCATCAAATGTTTAAGACAACCGACATGTTTAAGAATGTTTAGGAACCAATGTGTAAGATCGAACAGAAACAGCCAAAGTTTAATACTTGAACAATTTTGTTTTGAATAGATTCGACCCCAGCCAATAGGTCTCATCAGACTGCAGGTTAAAGCTACGGTTTTTCTATCAATGTTTTCATTTTCTTTTCATTTTGTGCCATCTTTTATAATATGTGCAACCAACAGACTCATAATTGGTTCATTATTTTTTGTATGCACTCTATGCACTCTTAAAAAGACTGTAGAAATAACAGGAGTTCTTGTAGTTTTCAGTAGTAATAAAAATATAAATTCAGCCGGCGATTGCGGTACACCAAGTGCGGTACCCTGAATGCAGTCTTCAATCTATTATTACTTTAAACTGCGGTATCCTATATCTGATTATTTAAATGTAATCTCACAATTACGGTACCCCAAGTGCGGTACACCTGAATGCAGTCTTCTGTATATTATTGCTTTAAATTGCTCTATGTCTGATCTTGTAACAGCAATCTCACATGTGAGGTTCATTTTGTGCGGTACCCTAGCAACTATCTGAAATTATCTAAAAGAAGTTAAACGTTCACTAGGAAAAATTGGAGTGTGGAGCCCGAGGGCGTGAGACACCTATATTAATATGCTCATTGTGCTTACATGCTTACACGCCAGTATGCTTACTTGCTTACGTCAACATGTTTACACATCTGTCAGCATGCTTACATCCTCACACGTCAGCATGCTTACATGCTTACGTCAGCATGCTTACATGCTTACGTCAGCATGCTTACATGTTTACGTCTGGATGCTTACATGCTTTCGTTCATGCTTACATGCTTACGTCAAAAGGTTTACAGTTATCTATCAGCATGATTACATGCTTACACGTCAGCATGCTTACACTTATCTGTCAGCATGCTTACAAAGCATGCTTACACATCTAAAATTGCGGTCCGTTAAACGTTTACAAGGAAAAATTTGGACTGTGGAGCCTAAGGGCGTGAGTAGTATAGGAGACATCAAATGGTAGCTCTTTGTACAGGTATCTTAGCTTAATTCAGGCTTGAAGAATAGGGTCATTAATCATACAGGTAAAGTCATTGATCATGGAGGCAGATGTTCCCAAGGTCATTGTTGGTCAATTTTCCCTTTAGCTTAGCTTTAAGCTTATGTTTGTAGCATAGTATTTACTGTTATTTACTTTACTTCTTGCCTACGTATTTTACTAGATAGTTTACCTGCCTAATTATGTTTATGCTAATTAAATATCTAATTACCTAATAAAGTACCAACTTATTCAGATTTTTATTTAGCTGACTGTTTGCCAATGATGGTTCTTACCTGCTTACCTCAGGGTTGTAAGGACCAAAATATATTCTTTCAAAATTTCTCTCTATTTTTTTATTCCCACCAAAAATTCCAAAAGTTCTCTTGTTGTCTTCCATTTAACATCTGGACCTTTGCACTAACCATGAAATTTCTAAATGCAATAGGAAATTACACTTGAAAGATGAGAAAATATTAGAAAGCTATAAAAAAAAAAAAAAAATAATAACAAACTATACACATAAATATAAAATCCTCCCCCCCCCCCCCCTCCGGGGGGTCCCGCTTTGCACTAATTACACGCTTTCATATAAGCGTGTGTCTGCTCGCTGATTGGCCCACTAGCCGAGCACAATACATTCCCGCGAATTTTTGTATTGTGCAACAATTTTTATGTCATTGGAAAGAGCAGAAAAAATGCTACAAAGTTGTCGAATTAGTTTTTTGATTGTACTAACCTAATTAAAGTTATAATTAATAAATTAAAAATAACTAATAAATTACCTACAGTAAGCCTTAGGCTAGTGCCACGCGAGCAGACACACGCTTATATGAAGCATGTAATTAGTGCAAAGGTTTTCACCGAGCATACCTAGCATGATTTGTACATGCTAGTGTAAGAGTTTCATACTCTTATATTATGTACTCTTGCTATCACCTATATACTTCAGAACAAATAGGAACTTCACTTAATGTTAATCAACGTTACTTAATAGCCATAATAATTAAGTCTGTTAAAATTGTAAACAGTTTAATTAATTAGTAATCCCAAGAGTACATAATGACTAAGAGTGTGACAAGCGCAGCACTCTTAGTTATCAGCCTGGGGACATCATTTGCACGATAAAGGCCTACCCTCTCACAAATTGGACCCCAGTGACTCTCCTCACAAAACAGACCTAGTCAACCACCCCCCACAAAACAGACCTTAGTAGATTTGACCCCCCCTCAAATCAGACCCTAGTGAAATGACCCCCCACATATCAGACCCTACTGAAATGACCCCCCACTCCCACAAATCAGACACTAGTGAAATCCACTAGGGTCAGATTTGTGTGTGTGTGTGTGTGGGGGGGGGGGTGGTTGACTAGGGTCTGTTTTGTGGGGGGGGGGTGGGAGTCACTGGGGTCCAATTTGTGGGTGGTGGTTTGTGTGGTGTATCTGCCGTTATCGTACAGATAATGTGATCAGGCTGATAGCTAGGAGTGCTGCGCTTGTCACACTCTTAGTTATTATGTACTCTTGGTAATACTTAGACCAATTTCACCCTAGGCTCATATCTTTAGCATACTGAGGACTCAAAGCTGTCTAAAGTCGTTCTCCCTATTAGCAGCCTTCTAGCAGACTCATATCTTTAGCATACTGAGGACTCAAAGCTGTCTCTACTTTTCTCTCCCTGTGTCTCTGCTTTTTCTCTCCCTTGCCTTCTAGCAGGCTCATGCCTTTAGCATTCTGAGGACTCAAAGCTGTCTCTCCCTATTAGCAGCCTTCTAGCAGATTCATATCTTTAGCCCGCTGAGGACTCAAACCTGTCTCTCCGTATTAGCAGCCTTAGTAGGCTCATATCTTTAGCATACTGAGGATTCAAATCTGTCCATAAGATTTGTCTGCCTGCTAGGCTCCTTTTCGCAGCTTAATATGAATAACATACTGAGGATTCAAACTTGTGTTCAAGCTAGTCGGTTCGATTAACATCTGTCTCAATGAAATTAAAGCATTAAACAAGGGATAGTAAACGTTGGTTGAATACAAAAACTTGTGACAGTCATATTCACAATATTACGGTATATTATTAATAATAGTACGGAATATTCACAATACTTAGTACTTAGCACAGTACTTAGTACTTATTACAATACTTAGCACTAATCGTGGTGTCTACGTACAAACAGTGAACTAACATCGAAGGAAACGACTGTTGCACCACCTAGATACGCAGTGGCCGCTAATGCTCTAGACCTGAGAGGCGGACTATATTCCCTCTTCATCTGCTGTGACGTGGTGTCACCGCAAATGATAGGAAACATCATCGCACCCATCATTCGTGTTGTCAGTATCGAAGGAAAGCATAATGATACCGTTGATCGAATATACAATAATCCACATTATATACCAGTGCTAAGAAAGGAGTTTGACAGCATTGAAATACATATAAAGGATGATCACGGTATGGCAGTAAACTTTCAGTACGGAAAGGTCTTTGCTAAGTTACACTTCCGAAAGCGAAGATGAGTTTCTACCTATATGTGACCGGAAAGGACGGAACCTTCAAGAACCAGCTAGCTCACCCTTTGCATCTACATGACAGGTAGTCCGTTGCATTGACTTTATCTATCCTCACACCTGGAAAGCCATTAACTCTAATGCAGACACATTCATTATAGTCCTATTTGAGGCAGACGAGAGAGTAGTTAGTAATATACCCAGCCGGAGATATAATATAATATAATATACTATAACCTTCACGATCTGATAAACACCACCAACCTTACCATTCAGTCAATTCTTAATGAACGCCAGGAATCGCCTCCTATACGTTTCGTCTATGATCAGGACAAGGATAGAGCCTACCTAGACATTTACGAAAATCCGGAACACCTTGAAAGACCCAACTCCGGGTTTATTCAATTTGCTCCTACCATCGTACGCATGCTTGGATTTGACTCACAGAAATTCCCCGTGAATAAGCATGTGATCAATGGCATTAAAGTCCATATAAACAATCATATTGGCAGGAGTGTACATTTTGAGTATGGTAGTATGGTTATCAAGTTACACTGTAAGAAAGACGAGGACCAGATATCATCCAGAAACAGTTGAAGACTGGCAACTGCACCTGATACCGAGAGGATCTGGTTTCTACGCCGGTCAAAGGTATCATCGAGGAGATGGCCTGGGCAGCAGTCTTGAGAGGAATCGGACGATTTATTTGGCCTGTAGTACGTCGTGTAGGTCTAGAGGCACGTAGGCAAGCCTTTCAGACGGCCGGAGATGTGGCTCGCGATTACTTGAATAGAGGTGAAGATCAGACATGTGCAGGAGGGGAAAGTTTGGGAGGGGGGTGATCCGGCGGCCGACGGCCGCCAGAAAACCGGATTTGTCCGGTTTTTTGCCCAAAAAATCGGAAAAAGCCGGATTCTGGGGTTGAGGGACCCCTCTGGGGGAAGGGTGAGCTCAGGTCTGGGGGAGGGTGAAACCCCCAAAACCCCCCAAGTATATGTATGGTGAACATCCAAAGGAATCACTCAAACGACGTGGGAAGGCAGCCATTGGACGCCTGCTGGAGAATAGTGGAAAGGCAATACAGCAATGAGTAGCAACTGGTCCAACTTGCAGTCTCAGATTGCCCTTAACGAGCTTCATGGTGACCTCGGTTATCAACGAAACGTCCTTAATTTTCTTGGCATGAAGGTGACACACAGTTCCCCAAACAAAGTTGGGACAAGGAACTTCATTGCCAACACAATGGACCAAGGCTGTTTTGGATTCCTAAACTTTTTCCAACACTGGACTGGTCTTTGCTGCTACTATAACACCCTAGTTTCCTTTTTGCCCACTAATTTCGAAATGGAGTCGAGGTACCGAGAATGCTAAATGTTTGTTCTCTGTGGACACCATTGAGTAATTATGTTACAATTAGCAACGGAGACAATGGACAAATCTCAGGTCGAGCCATCTGATCAGACAATCTCGCCCGATTACACCGGGAACTCTGGCAGTCGGTCCTGAGTTAGATCATATCAGTATAGATTAGTATGGAATGAATTTCGTGTATTTCAGTTGATGATATTTCCTGGTTTACACCAGTGGCATTCACCGAAAATTCGCCAAAGCAGCATATAACCTATTCTATGAAAGATATTATTTATCTCCGATCATTGAACCTGTTGTCTTTTAACTATTCTGAACCTTTTACGCCTCACAAACATTTCATTAATCTCACGAGCACAATAATAGGTCGTAACTGCTCAGCCTAGATGCTCATTATATAATGTAAAATCATCCAGGTCCATTTCGACCAGCATGCTCTGCTAAACTGCATGGAGCAGGGTGTCTGTTGTGACAGCTAAGAAATCAACGTGTTGGTAATAAGTGACTGCTTTCTGCCCATCTTATGTTAAAGTGTCAGTTCTGCCATTATTCTACGCGAACATCCATACTATTGGCCCTCTAATACAGGAAACAGCGTCATCCCTCAAATTCTAAATGTCAATATCGTAGTAAATCTGCGCATGTTGGCACATTTGCCAATTATTTTGGACAAACGGAACTTTCTCCCGCAGAAGGCTGGACGTACTGTTATGGAAAGGGCGCTGTACAGTAACGTTGGAAAAACTGAGGAACGTCTAAAAGAACGCTGAGTGATGAAACCTTCCCTAGTAACATTGCACACAAATATTGGTCATAGTGAAAATATTCAATAGCTTCATCCAATTTGGAAACTGTTATTTTACTATTAATTGATGAGCTTCGACTGTTGTCTTTTCTTGATTCATTCTCGAATTTCGCATTACATTTTAAACATTTGAATTTTCTACCTACACTTGTCTTCTGAACACTTTTAATCCTAAATTTTCAATTTTAGTCTTCTACAAAGTATTTCTTCATAAGCTGAGTCAATGGTTCTACATGTACACAGCAAAAGAAATGCTGTCCAGGAAATCGTTCAGACGGTGGGTTTGCCTAGTAATTGAAGTCATTAGTTGGTATTGAATAACGAATAAAATTTGATCTTGTTTTTGGCCTCTTGATGTTCTGACGTTCTCAAAATAGTGATGGGTGCAGATACAGGTATAACAAGCTTTTCAGTAGTAAATTTTAAACTGAAATCCAGTCTAGCATTCTTGTTTTGGTAGTGAAACGGAAAATGGTCATTACACGAACGTGTATGATCTTGCATCGACCTGTTCAGAATAAATAGACGTGAACTATATGCATTTTGCTCAGTGTTTCTTTCCACAGTTGGTGCTGACTTTTAACTGTGACCTTTGTTCATCTAAATCTTAGACTAACAAAGCCCAGACACTTTCAGTCAATTTTAGATAGACGTGGTCCAGTTCACCCAGCTGGGCAACAGATATCCGTGTATTTGGCACATTGGACGAGTTTTAGCACTGATCACGGCAATTTTCGCAGCGTTCACTGTGGTTCAGTTATTCTTTGCATATTGGTCTTTTTCTACATCTGTTCATGTACAGGTAACAAGGATATTTTTATTTTCCCAACCAGACAAAGACTGCGTGCTGAAACTTTAGCTTATTACAAATTATGGATATTTATGTAATTAGTTGTACCCGAGGTTTCAATCATGTAACTGTTGGGCTGTATTGTGTTTTCCAAATGCTCAGCTTTAACAGCAGGGCACCATGAGAAAATTCACCAGGAATTCAAGGCCTTAACTTTCATGTGCCTATGTTATCCGTTGTCCATTGTAAATAAAATGCCGCAAAACAGCAAGTAACGTTTAAAAAGAAGTTTTTGCTATTCGTATGTGTAATTGATACTAGTTCACTAGCTTTTTGAGCGCAAGCCAACTTAGCACACATTTTAATTATCAAATTTGTTAAGTCTTTATTTTCAGCTTCACCAACACTCTCCTTTTCCCGTTGTTACATTGTGCAACTATAACCCTCACTCAAAATCGACTGCTATGTGGATGGATATTTTCATGAGATCTGTAAGTCTTCCGTTTACTTTCGATAAAAAGAAGATTGGTTTCTTATTTATGTGCTGTATGGTGACTCTGCTGAAAGAGATTGGCAATAGTGGCGAAAATCTACGCTACATGCTTATGTCGTAGAATGCCTTAAGTAATCATTGTGATCAATAGGACCTTTAAGTCAGGAAGCTTGACTTTTCAGGGTGATCTGTGGTCAGAATTTCTAGAGAAAGGTGAACAGGAAGAACATAATAGGACAATTCGATCGCTGAAAATAAACAACTGGGGTAAGCTTATGTGGTTGGAATGACAAGAGCCAAGCACAAGTCTAAGCAGTGACTCAAACTCTAAAACTTCAACTGAAACTAGAGAATTTCATTTAATGACTACAATCGAAAAGTGACTTGAGAGTTGGGTCTGTCTGTCGTAACAAAATTTGTGCGGGTAAACACTTTATATTGAAGTGCTTTCCTCTTTTCAATACAGGAAATCATGAGAATTTTCTATATTTTTTATTTAAAACGGTGTATTTTAACTTTGCAAACATTTAGAATGAGTGATACAAAACGAGAGTCTATTACATTTTTAACCCAGTGCTAGACTAGTGCTCGGGCCGGTTCCACTGGAACCAGTAGAACTGGAACCGGAACCGGTAGTATTTGGAACTGATGGATCCTGCGTAAATTGTGTAAGAACTTGTGAAATTGTGTAATCCCTTCCTTGTCGGATGTACTCTGTTTCCTGCTCTACTGATTGGTTACCCTCTTGTAAAAGTTAACTCGGAGTTAACCTTTAGGCTTCGTAACTCTGTGCGAACATGAATTGGTGCTGAGGGTGAGGGTTAATCTTAACGCTAAGTTTAAGTCACTGTTCTTCAACCTGCACCTCTCAGGGTTAGCTACGTTTTAACCTAATGTTAATCTTGGGTGCAAACACGACAAACAACTTTTATGCTTTAGTTATGTTTGAGAGAAAACCATGTTTGCTCTTTCGTTGAAAGGATTTTTGGCTTTAAAAACAGGTGTTATTTAATATAGACTAAATAGCGTACACAAATTCTTATCTAGTAAAACACAGAATGAGAGTCAATACAAAAAAGAAACTAAGATCAAGTAGATGCTGCTGTATTTGAAAAGTGCTAACTGTATAGACTCATCACTTAATTGCCCACAAGGGTGGATTCCTGGTGACCGTGCGTGCTACTACAGAGTGGTCGAAGAAAAACAAAATGCAATTGTTTCATACAATCAGGAAAATGTGGTTTCGCCCCGACTGGCTGAACAGCTCTGCAATAAATTGCACTCTTCAGCACATCTGCCTGCATTCATTGATCCTAAACAACGATACGATTTTGATATTATGAGGTTTGTTCTAATTTGTCCTGGACAAAAATGGCACCAGACTTGGAGTGTGATAAATCTGAATGCAAACCTATAAATTTCAAGAGACTTCGGAAGCAGGCCTCCATGTTGCTATTTGTTGTGGTTTATCGCTTATAGTTTCCGAACTTTCAAACGTATAGCTATTGACTTGAATGTCTAAACTCCTAAAAGCCAAAGATGAAACACAAAACTATGCCGCAAACAGTTTCCAGCATAGCTTAAGTCAAAAACTTTGGGGAGAACTGAGAAATGATTTGTTTAAGTTTCTTTTCTAAGTCAAAATTATGGGTTAACTAAGTTCTTAAATTGAAAAATCGAATTCGAATTAATTTGAAAAATTTAATGCTTTAAAATTTGGTGCACGTATCCATTTTAACTTAATACAGTGTCATTTTTCGTAGTATTCTGATTTAGTAAAGAATATTTAATTTTGAATTTTGAAAACTGGCATCAATATGCGTTTTAGTAGTTTTCTTTCGGCACTCTAAACAGTAACTAAAATGTTGAAAAAGGTGACGTTTTTCAAAAGTTTCAATGTCCTAAAAACTTTGAACGGAAGCAGCCGGGGGTTAAGATAGTATATATTCTAGTTAAGTTTTGTTCAAGAAGAAGGCAATCCAAATCCTATATTGCTAACACAGATACGTAGTATAGGGCGAGCTTTTCGACCCCCAATCCCTGGATTGACATGTCCCTCTCCACTCCCTCCCGCCCCTTGAACATAGGTTTCCTAGTTTTGCACCACCACCCCTTCTCCTTTCCCTGCCACCCCTCTGCGTTCTTCTCCCGGGGCTTGGGACCCGGCGTTGGCCCATTACCGGACTCCTACCTACCTACGTACGTAAACTCTCTAACTACTTACCTACCTAATCTATTTGCAGTAACTACCTACCTAACCTAATCTAGTCCGGCGCATGCAATATTTTTGTATTTTTGTTTTTTATTAGTTTTTGGTTTTCTAAGCGATTATTTACAGCAAATACATATGTACAATATATACAGTGAGCCCAGGACCGTTAGGATAGAGGGGAGCGGTTAGTGGTCATGGTGTCACAGATAGGTTTTGTTAGTTGTTTGTATGTCTTTAATGCTTATTGTCCTAATACTGTTTTCCGGAAGTTGAGTTATGTGTTTTTGAGGTTTGTCTGTCTGATAGGTTTGAGCATTGATCTGTTCTTTGCGTGATCAGTTTAATTGCCACGTGATCTTTTTTCCTAGCTTTTTAGTTGAATTTTGTTACCCTTGCATTACACTTACCCACTTACATTGCAGTTACACTTACTCTTTTTATGTCTTTTCGGATTCCTTTTTATGTTCCGTTTCAACCTAAAACAAGAAACCAAGGAACAGTGCACTCACAACATCCACAGTTCACTCCACACAGCACTGGCACACATCACACATTCACCCAAATTTTTATTTTTTCTTTCACTTCTTTTTGAGACGCCGCTCTCTGCGATGACTCGGGGCCAACTGACTAGGGTCCAACTTTTTCTCGCCTTTTATAGTTTTTTAGCTGGCTGCCGGAGGTTTGGGGTTAAAGGACTTACTTTACTGCCCGAGTTACTACTCCTGGGGACTCCGTTCTTACATCTAATTCGGACTCATTATGCTCTGGTTGGGCACTGTGAAGGTTTTGAACATGACGTGTAGGTTGAACGCCTGGTCAACGTCTGGCCACAGGTATCACACTGGTATGGGTTCTAATATGTGCAACTAGACATGTTTGTTCTGAATGAGTTTCAATATATGGTTTATAGACTTGATGTCGCTGTCTTTGTTGTTTGTGCTTTTATTGAATTTTGCTTGGCGCTTTTATGACTAGATCAGGTTGGGTAGGTAGTTACTGTAAATAGATTAGGTAGGTAGGTAGGTAGTTAGAGAATTTAGATACGGACGTAGGCAGGTAAGAGTCCGATAATGGGCCAACGCCGGGTCCCAAGCCCCGGCGGAAGGACGCAGAGGGGTGGCAGGCAAAGGCGAAAGGGTGGTGGTGCAAAACTAGGAAACCTATGTTCAAGGGGCGGGAGGGAGTGGAGAGGGATATGTCAATCCAGGGATTGGTGGTAGAAAAGCTCGCTATATACTACTCAGATAGCTCAGATAGCAACTCAGAAAGGGTTGGCAAAAGGTGGCAGCGTCACCTGAGACAGTCACCAAGTAATCCTTGTTCGAAATTTATTTTTTCAATTTCTGAGTTACTATCCAACCGAGGTAGCAGCATTTTTTCAGAAAATGCAAAATTTTGGTTCTTTAATGCTGTAAAGTGTTCAAGTATGTACGAGGTTATCATTTCAAATTTCTCTGGCTATTCCAGTGAGGTAAGCGAAACGAAATAAGTATCGGCACAGCTGGCAGATAAAGTGCATTGATGATGCGGCTGTTTTCAAAAATAATGTCTGCAAGTGTGGTTCAGTAACAAATACTGGTCATCATGATATTTACTTCATGTTCTAATTTTAGATTAATTTTCGTTGGAAAATCTAGTCTGTATTACGGTGGATTTTCGTCCTATACAGAGTCTACTACAAACTGTTGGCATATGAAAGCCTGCAATAATCACGACTATCGAGCACTTTGGGACAAGAACTGCATTATTAGGTTAGTATCCGACACAAACCATATACAGCTCAAAGCTTAGTTAAACCTTTGAAAGCAAGGCTATGCTTATTAAGGAACCATTCTAATATGTAGCATGTAGACTGATAAGTAGTAACCAGATTGTTCGACTTGAAGTTACTATTTATTGAACAGCCACAAAATGTAAACCATTAACAGTAGTAAGAAGAAGCGAAAAAAGTTAACCTAGCCTTGTCAAAGAACGTGGTATAACATAAACGTTCTGCTCCGAGTCCATCAAACTAAGTTTGCCCTTTCTAAAATGAAGTAATTTGGTGGAATATTATAATTTTTCCAACATGTGGTAGAAGCTTTGACACACGTCATGTATATGTTCAAATTTTAAAATGAAAGGCGTCCTGTGCTAAGCGAAGTGTTTCTTAAAATACCAGCTAAACAGCAATCTAATTTTATTGAAAACATTTTTAAATGCAAGTGATATTGACAAGATGGCATCCGATTGTGTCTTTTGCTTTGTTTCCGGTACATTCATTTCGCCAAAGGAAGGCCGATCGACGTCGATGACGAGGAGTGTACTTCAAGCGACCTTTTGTTTAACTCAGCTGCTGACACCAACTACTATTGTAACTTTACAGCGACAACCACCGAAATAATTTGTCAAATACAGGAAGACCCTCGGGCGGTGTGCTTGAAAGAAGGTGAGAGGAGCAGGATACTAAATATTTTGAACAAGAGTACATAATAATAGATAAGAATAAGAGTAAGAAACTGTTATTCTCCTATGGCGAATAACTTTGGTTATGCACCAGTCAACGCTCTAAACGGGCAGTTTAATAGAACATAACAGCACAGTACGGCTCGTAGCAAGCAGCAGCAGCAAGTACAGTATCGTCACAGTAAGTACAGTATCGTTTCGTCAGTATATCAGAAGCAAAGGAAAGTACAGAAAACAAGGTATAGAATGCAGTAAAGAAGCAGCAAGAAAAACGAACATTACAAGCAGAACAGAGAGCGACTAACTAAGAAAGGGTTAGTAGAGTACACAGTTAGTACAAGCAAACTCAGAACATATATAACAAATAGCACAATGACATTAGGCAGCAAAACTAAGAAGAATAGCCATCAGTAGGTTGACTGCTTTGCCGATCATACATAGCAGCCGTCACTGAAAGACGACGATGAAGACTGTCAGCGATGTAACGATCCCTGGAAGAAGCAGTCGTCCAGCGTCCGTGTTTCTGGAGCAAATCTAGCGGGATTCCAGAATTTGCCGCCAACGTGGCCCCACAGCTACGAAAGCTGTGGAGGCCAAAGCGGCTGGGGCGATTCACGCCATGATCAACCAGGACTGTCCGAAAGTTGCTCAAGGCTGTCGAATAGGCCAATTTTGTGCCGGTAAGGAATTTAAATGATCCATTTCGGCATCGATGGAGCCTGCAGAAGATATAACCGTCACAGCTGATCGACGCATCAAGCAAGTCAAGGTACCGCTGTAGCAGGGTGTATGGACAATCAACATCGCCAACATCAACATCAACATTTTCCAAGGGAGACTGTGTTTCCACGCCGATATTGATCTGTCTTGCTCTGTTGAATATGGAGCGACAAGCAGTCCGATGTGAATTTGACTTCATTCCGACGCAAGTTCTGGACTTCCTGAAAGCGAAGAAAGCCATAGTATACTACAGACGCCATCACTGCAGTACGGAAGGCAACCAAATCTGTGGATGGTTCAACGGCACGGCAAATATCTTTGAAGCGGCAAAGGATCCTTTTGGCGCTGGTGTTGTTTGGGCGTCAATGATCGCTTTGTTGATTCCAATATGAGCGTCGCGGCATCTGAACGAGGTTGCGATAAGCCGGCCAGTCGGTGCGCCCACAGGATGCAGGAGTATACTTGGTTTATAGAAGAGGCCGCCAGCCCTTTGTCTGCGAGGTGTACAAGGTACAACTCGACTGACGGCGGTGAGGCTGCCAAAGAAATGAGGCTATGGCTAGTACGCCAAGAGCGAAACTGTGAGAACTCATGACAATATTGCTGGACCGTAGACGCTGCATGGGCAGAGCTGAGGTAACCATTTAAACGTGCCTGCAAGCCCGACAAATTGGGATCTGAAGGAGGCACTTCTCTTCCACTGAGAATATCTAAAACAATAAAAACTATTAGATTTGTACAGTAGCACGAGCAATAACTATCACACTTCACTTCATTGTAATAGTGCTCAACCGAGACTAAAATTTTCGTAGAGAATAGTGCCCAATCAGGTCTGTTAATCTTTCAATTAGGGAGGGCGGGTGGGCCCCACTAGTGGTCTGTACAAGTTCAAGCCGTAAAGTGATGATAAAACATTGCATTAACTTAGATGACAGTGAATATGCAAATTAGATAGCTTTTGACCCGTGCATAACCATCAATTATTCTCCTATGGCGAATAACTTTGGTTATGCACTAGTCAACGCTCTAAACGGGCAGTTTAATAGAACATAACAGCACAGTACGGCTCGTAGAATTAGCAAAGAAAGAATTTAGGTGGGAACAGAGGTATCAAGATTTATGCACATCCAAGTATTCGCTACAAAAGTACAGTTTGCAACCGCCTTGCTGCCTTCAACTTCTATTACTCCTTTTACAAAAAGGTGCTACTCTGCCAAACGGGAAAAGCATAGGCCAAAACGGAGCAGCAGGCCACATTGGGATTAGAATTGTGCCACGAGCGCCGCAATCCTGCAAATGGCTCAACACCTTGGGAACCAGGCTAACGGGAGGGGCTAACCAGCTGTTATAGTTCTTCCAATTAAACGAAAAAGCATCTACACCGTGTGAAGTTTCAGTAAAGAATCGTGAATTATAGCGCACTACTTTTTTGTTAAATTCATTCGCTAATCTGTCAAAATCATAGGGTCCCCACAAAGTGCTAACAACCTCGAAAAATACCTGCGACACTTCTCACGAATCTGTGTCGATAAATCTACTTAAAGACTCAGCTTCTTCATTTGAAAGCCGAGGAATCCATTTAGGGCTTACGGTTAACTTAAATTTCGTCGAAAGCTTTAAAATTTTTAGAGACAACTTATGCAAATGCCAGTATTTACTGCCTTGGAGCATAATTTTTACAGCAGCTTGATTATCGGAAAACCAGGTAATTTTGCGATTTTGCAAACATGGGCCAAGACTTGCTAGACCGTAGCGTATAGCCTCCAATTCCCTCCAGGTGGACTAAAGATTTTGCTCAAATTTTGTCCACACCCGGTGGCACCGAAACAACTCAATGCTAAGTTTTGCTACTGCACCACAACCAGAATCGCTAGCATCAGAAAAAACTGCAGCAGAAGGTAGAAGTGAACAATGAATTTTTCTGGGTTTTACATCCGAAAGAAAGTTTGTCCAATATGCAATCTCAGATTTGGACTGAGTAGAAACATTGATCCAACTGTGCCAAAATTTTGCCTGCCTAATATTAGCATAAAGAGCTCTCGTTCTTAAACGGGTTAGTGGGCCGATAACCAAATTTAAAGACTGAATTTTTCCCGCCGAAGAAGCTAACTTTTTCACGGGGACTTTACCCTTTGAAAGAAAAGATTTGCATTCTTCACGAGCTTTTTTCAATTTATTCGGCGGTATAAAATACAAAAACCCTTTTAAGTCAATGCCTTGACCTATCCAGGTGATACACTGCACGGGATCCCACTGAGATTTTTCTTCGTTACACAGCCAACCGGCGAAATGTAGGGCCTGTTTAATAACTGAAGCACTTCTTTTAGCTTTCTCATACGAATTAGCACAGCCAAAACCGTCATCTAGACAAATCACAAAAGGTATACCCTGAGATCGCCGCGTTTCACCATAGGTCTAAGCACTTTTGTAAACACATACGGTGCCGAGGTAAGGCCAAAGGGTAAAACAGTAAACTGAAAAAACCGCCATTTTCCATTAAAATACCAGTGAAAACATAGGAACGTTTGGTGATCAGACGCTATATCAACATGGTGATACCCACTTTTCAGGTCAAAAGAAAACATAAAGCCATTAGGCACTAAGTATGATTCAGCGGTATGTATGCCTTCCATCTTAAGCTTTTGCTTTCAGACGTAAGAGTATCGAAGATCCAAAATTAATCTCTTTTTACCAGAACTTTGGACAGCAACAGAAAGCGGGCTGACTATCCTGGGCTCCGACCCGCTTTTCAGTTCGGTTACTAAGCCTTCTTGCAGTAAGTTTGTAATAGATTGAACAACAAAATCCGAATTTTGATTAGCTGATCTATTATTTCTCATCTTTCTTGGTGCGGGTTCTGATTCGAAAGGAATAACATAGCCTGACTCGATAATTTTTAGAACATAAGCAGAGGCTTCAATTTTTTGCCAAAACGAAATATGTCGTTGTAAGCACCCTTTTATGCTACAACTGCTGTGAATATTATACTTACATTTCATGATTGGCTCACTGCTTGGATTTGGTTCTGTCCGGGCAATCGGAGGCCCAATGGCCTGTCTTACCACATTCGAAGCATGGGTATTTGGCCTGTTTAGGTCGGAAACCACTGTTGCTGGCATAGGGCGAGGAGAATCCGCCTTGGCTAGGACCTGCCTGGAAAAGGCTTGGAATCGTTGGCTATTGCTGTTGTTGTGGGTAGTAGCCTGGGTATTGGAAACCGTAGAACCATGGACGTTCAGACCGGGTGCCCCCGCGCCCGCGGGGGCCTGAACGAAAGGGCCGCCCGCGGTCCAATCGCCACTTCTTCAGGGCCCTGGCTTCCGCAGATCGTATCTTTTTCTCATCCTCCGAATCCGATGCCAAATCGTCGCCCACATATTCGTCTACAACGTCCCAGCCTGACCTATCCGCCAATTTTCTCATCTTTTGACGAAGATCGATCTTGTCTTTCGCGCCTTCGATGATTTCAGCAATTTTTCTCCAGGGCATCCGGGTCACCGGATTTGATCAATTTTGACGCCTTGGAAAGCTTTGAGCGGAGTTCGTCGTTAAAGTCGCACTGGGCTTGATTACCCTTATATCTCAGTTTGGGCGGATCAGGATGCTTAGATTTACGCCGTTCCACGTCCGCCATCTTTGAATCCATAGCTCTTTTGATTAGGCTTGACAATTCTTCGGGAGAAACGACAAGTCCGTTGGATTGAGACTCTCCAGCTTCATCTTCTATATTATCGTCATTTGGCATGGTGAATCAATTTGGCAATACGAAATTCGAGGGAGAATTCGGCAGAAAATAAAACACTAGTGGTCTGTACAAGTTCAAGCCGTAAAGTGATGATAAAACATTGCATTAACTTAGATGACAGTGAATATGCAAATTAGATAGCTTTTGACCCGTGTATAACCATCAATTATACTACTATGTACTAAGCATGCTAAGCATGCTCGGTGCGTAAACTCCCCCTCCCCGAAAATTGCAATAAGAACGCGTCTTCATACATACGCGTGAACGAGCATAGAACATGTTCATACATGTTCTTAAAAGTTCAACATATTCATAGAACGCATGTCTACTCTCTGATTCTTAAGGCTACCTAAGTTAATTTTATTATTTAATTATAAGTTTATTTAGGTTAGTGCAATTAAAAACTGGTTCCACAACTGGTTTTTCTGCTCTTTCCAATGATATAAAAACTGTTGAAGACAACGTTCCTACGAAATTTTCTTTATGCAAGAAGTAAATTACGGGGTCCCGAGTTAACGCACTGAGCATGCATAGCATGCTTAGTACAGAGTAGCATAAGAGTTTCTTACTCTTATCTATTATGTACTCTTGCTTAGAAGAACAATCTCAGGTGTTATAACCAGCTTAACACGGTTATGGTTAAAATACCAATAATATAACTTATCAGATTCAAATCAGATTGAGAATAATAGAAGTGTCTTTTATCTGTTGCTAACTACCCTTCTTATAAGGTTAATCACTACTTAGTTACTTTACATTGAAGAATGAAAAATTAACCCAAAAGCCACTAATCTTGCATACACAAAAGCTTTGAGGAATCAAAATTAGCACACATCAATCAATCTAATTAAGCTTAAGGAATTCTATGTCAGCCCAAAAGTTATTTTATTTGAGGAATTGAAAGTTAGCCCACATCATTTAATCTTTCATGTAGTTTAGCTTAGAGAATTCTGATGCAATCCCAAAAGCAATTATATTTGAGCAATCCAAAATTAACCCAAAAGCAATTAACTTGTAACAGACTTGAGGAATTAAAAATTTATCCAAAAGCTATTAAGTTGAGGTATCCAATATTTACCCAAAAACATTTAAAGCTGAGTACTCAAAAACACCAAAAAGCAATTAATCTTATACGGAACCAGAAATTTCAGGTCATTAAGTTTATATAACAAGTGTATCACAAGTGTAGTGTATTTCACCTAAAAACCTAAAAGGGTGTCCGTTCAAACGTCTAAAGTAAAAACGTCAAACGTTCATAACGTCTACCGACGAAATGTCTAACGACAAAACGTCTAAATTTCTCCATGTTGTGTGACTCGTTCAAAACGTCTAAAATCATTTTCTAAAGAAATATAATTTTCAAGCAATTGTATTTTAAAATCACATGAAATTAAACGATACGTCTAGTTTATTGTTTTATTTTAAATTGTCTTTAGTGTTTAGGTGTTTCTAAAAAGCTAGGGTGTGCACATGGCTTGAAATATTTATTATAGGAGAGTGCGATAGCGAGAGGGGGAATCGTCCGAAATTTTGCATTTTTCGTGTAAAATTTCCAAAATTCAAGATTTAGGCAAGACCCTGTTATCCACACCCGAAGTTTTCAATAGCAAAGTTGACCCAGACCCACACAAAATAACTATAAAATAATCACCAAAAGTTGGGAAAGTTTAGACGTTTTTAACGTGTGACACAATTTTAGAAAAATTAGACGTTTTGTCAGTATACGTTTCGTCGCTAGACTTTTCGTCGGTAGACGAAATGAACGTTAGACGTTTTGAGTTTAGACCTTCTGATAGGAAACCTCAGAAAATAATAAAAAATACAACACAAAAGCATCATATAAAACCTTGAAGACTTCTTTTTCGAATGATTAATTTTTACTTTGCCACATGCGATGAGAATGGTCAACGCAAATTTGTCATATATTCAACCGCCTGTAACTCTTGATGGAAACCACGTACAGAAGAAATACGCACGTCGCTGTAAAGCTTTTTTCCTACTATTTCACTTAGAGCATTTGAAGCTGAGCTAAGTAAATAATAATAGTGATAAACGTTCGAATATAGTAATAAAATTTCAACTTTTTAAGCCATAATGGTAGCTAGCCAATCACGTGGTCTTAGATTCCATATAATTTTCTAGATTTTTTGCAAACCCAAGTAAGTAAATTTAGAGATAAGCTGAAATGTGTGCGCGACCTGGATTTTACATACGTTTTTCAACTTTGGCAAGCGACCGCTTTACTAGCTATCGGAGCAACTAAAAAGTGTCCCTGGGTATATTTGCACAGAACACATATGTGAAGTAGCAGCTCACCAGCTTGGTGAATGCTCCACAATCTTTGGAAAAAAACTTGGTCGTGTTTTTGTAAAAACTACATTTTTTGTACAACATAGCATAACAACATAACAACATAACAACGGCAAAGCAACTGGAAGATGATCGTGCTTCGGATAATATCCCCTTGTGAGACCTTCAAATCGAACCTTAGTTTAATTTTGTGGATTGCATAGCTCAAGAAATAATGGATTATTTGATGTTTGCAGAAAGGACAAGTTTTCAACGCCGAAATAAGAAAATTGGCTATATCTCACAATATGAAAAGCTAGAAAGTTGCTTGCAAAAGCAAAATTGTATAGTTGAACGAGATCTTTCGAGTAGATATAGTCATAGCATGCTGCGAAACTTTCAGTAATTGGCAAAAACCACCCTGAAAGGAAATCTAGAGTTTTGGAAGGGATTGTGCGGAGGGTGCTAGAACGCTAAACGAACTAATTTTAGAAAGTTTCGTCAAATTTCATCTTGATTTACGTCGTCAATCAACAATACATATGTGCCAAGAAGGAATCACCACCTTAAGTGGGTGTTCCCTTAATCGCGAGAATACGGTTACAAAAAACAGGCCAAAGAGTAATCAAAATGGCCGAAAAAAAGAAAAAATGGCTGCGCCGGACTTTTCTAGTTAACATTTTGAATTTTTTAGAAATTCGACCAAACTTTCGAAATGTTGAGATGTAAAAAAACGTCTAAATGTAAAAATTTTATTACAAATTTTGGGAAAACTGCAAATTTTAGAACGAAACTGGAAATTCCCTTCATTAAACACCAAAGTTAAAATCATTAAGAATGACAGCAGTCAGTCTTGGTTAAGCTTTGCTGTCGTATTTTCGAAATGGCAGCATTCATAAATTCCTGATTTATTGTATGTACTTGGAATAACAAAAACTCACACTGGAGCTAAGCTTCCACAATAGTTTTCCTTTTGAGCTTTCAAAAAGTTACAAATGTTCGTTTGGCTAAAAGCTGTACTGACCGGTAACAACGTGCTATCACATATTGGCTTTATTAAAGTATAAAACAAAATTCCTAATTCAAAAAGTTTCGGTTAGAAACCGTTAAATTTGAAAAAAGAAAACCTTTCGTAACAATAGGTTTAAAATCCTTAGACCTTGTTTAATTTCAGTCTATGGATGTCTGAACATATACGTAATAGAGATATATAGTAGATATTTTTAACATACCCCATCAGTTTATAAAATGAGGTTATATATATAGAAAATGCAAATTAATTTAACATCAAATATAAAGCATTCTATAGTGTAGCCGACGAATTATTAAAATCCGCTGAACAATCAGACTTTTGCGAATATAAAGATGCAAAGGGGTTTGGGGGCGGAGGCCCCAGTAAAAGTCAGACTCTTTCCATTAAAAAATAGCTTCCTGAAATTTATTTAGAGCAATCCTGGCCTTAATTTCTTAGTTTCAGCAACAAATTTTCTTTATTTCGTTAAATGTAAAAAAGTTCCGGATCCGGATGGTTTTGCTGCCGGATCCGGATATCCGGTCAATCCCTAATATATATATACATATATATATATATATATATATATATACATATATACATATATACATATATATACATATGCATATGTATATACATATATATATACATATACATATATATACATATATGTGCGTGTGTGTTTATAAATATATAATATCTGGGCGGCTTTGACCCCAGCCCCAGATGCGCTTTTACACTTGTTGTTTTAATAATTGTTTTAATTGTGTCTTGTATAAGGATTTGTTAAACTCGTGGTAGTCTTCTACTTTTTGTCGCTTTATCTGTACTTAACAATGTGTGTGAAATAGAGTCGGCATTTTATATAAACCTGAGTCTGTTGGAAGTCTGCGCTTTATAACCAAGTTTACGTCTTCGTATCTTAAATAATTTACTAACAAGGTTCTGGTATCTAACGAAGGCGCAGGGTTGGGTCACGTATATATATATATATATATATATATATATATATATATATATATATATATATATATATATACTGGGCTTATTCTAGGGATTTTTTCTTGGGGGGGGGGGCTCCCAAACGTCCGATTGCACAAATGTATACACAAATCAACAAACTTATATACAGGGAAACGTTTCAGTTTTTAAATTCAGGTAATTTGGGTAGTTCGCAAATGTTCAAACATTTTCGATATCAACGTATTTCGATTCAATACATAAATTTCAATATATCAAGATATTTCGCGAAATGTGTGAATCTTGCAAACAATAAAAAGTGCCTCTACGTACCCATCGAAATAGCGTGCATGAACAATTTCAGCAAATTTGGTGGTAGCAGTTATAAGAAAATCAATTCAGGAAATTTTGTCAGAATACAGTCAGCCAACCGAGGAAATGCACTTAAGAGTTTTTTTAATATTGCCGTATCTGTACAAATCTTACATCTAAATGTTCCTGATAATGGAAGCGAAGCCTTAAGGTGCTGGTATCGCTTTGTGTAAATTTGACCCTATAGGCTCTATTTCTTTATGAAAGTGGATGAAACTTTCCAAATATACTATTTCGGTGCTCTTTAACATTCTGGGACCAGTCCCGCATTTTTAGGTGCAAAGATAAGAAATTTTTGGTTTTTGCCATTATTCTCTCAGTACATAGTCGAGACACCGGATTGGTTCGTATGGCTGGATAGAGGGCACAGAAATGAACATTTTTGCTTTTACAACTTTTGAGCTATCTCTAGTGGTTAAGTCAGTATAAGCAAAAAACGATTTTTGGGGTCCAAAAATGGCCGTTTTCGAGAAAATCAGTTTTTTCAAAATTACTGCCAAATCATATGGACAATTTCGGTTTACTTATACTCGATCGATACACAGTCTCATTGCACATTTTATCAATGCCTATTAGCCGGAGTTTGTTGCTCTAAGCTAGAGATTTGGCAGAAAAACGATTTTGGCAAAACTGCGATCATTTTGTTTTGAACATCGATTTCTCAAAAACTACCCAATCGATTGGCGTGATTTTTGGCAGGATGAGAATTCGCACTATTGCGGAGGGACATTTTTCTTGGTTTGAGCTAAAACATCTCCAGTTTCGAAAAAACGCAATGCAAAGTTGCAAAATTTCGTGTCACCGCACATTTAGTGGATTTTCTTGACCGTTAAGACCTGCTGAGCCAAATCCAAAAAAATGTCCCTCGGCCCACATGTCCTTTAGAGAACAGCACATGAAAAAGTTTCGGCCGATTCCACAGTTTTGAGAAATCGATGTTCAAAAATTTTTGGCCTGTATTCTGCCTGTAAGATGTTAGTATGTCAGTCAATTTTTGCTATTTTTTTCCAATTTTGCTAGTTTCGTACTTTTATGAGAATCTACATATTATAAGCTTTAAAATGATGTATAAAGCTCTTTCCAACTCGCAAAATTGCGAAAGTTATAGCGTTTCAAAATATACCCACAAAAGCACTGCACAAAGGGATACCAGCACCTTAAGTTTATATACAAATTTTCAGAAAGCTTTAATAAGTCTAAACGGTTTAATACTTCACTGATGCTAACATCGTTTGCTGCTGAAAACCCATTAATGATCAAGCGCAACACATGCCTAATTTACAGGCTTTCATTTATAATTCATTCATAATTACGGTTTATTTCAATCCTGGGTATGATGACTGCAAACCAAACCATTCACCAAACCCTGTCAATAGATTGGTTTATGATTAGTTTTTATTAAGGTGAACAGCGAATTGTGAAGTACTCGATGAGGACTGGCTCTATAAGCCGTCTAATTCATGGCTTAGTGTCCTTCGATACTAATGACAAGCTCTGCACATGGTTTCACCCGATGAGCTGAGCAATTTTGCGAAAACGTTTACTAAAGTAAGCGGCTAATATCTTCATTTAATAGCAGGATGCCTTATTATACTGTGATTTTGAAACTGTGTCTAAATTCTTTAAAGCAGCCTTGCATTTTATACAACACAATAATGCATTTTTCTAAGCACTAGTACTTCTTAGATTTACTGCATTCGTTAATTCCAATCCAGGAATGCTGCCTAATCTAGTTTTATACTAAAAATGTTTTAGAAAGTCAAACTGTTTCCGATTGGCATAGTGACGAGGTTGGAGTGTAGTCAAAAGTATTTAGCAACCGGCGGGATTGTTTTCCGACAGTAAAAATGTCTGCTGCCAACTGAGTTTAAATTGTTTTAATCTTAATTGCGACCATAGACCAATTTCGGCGTAGACCACCGGCATTTAACTGAAATGTGCCAGTAAAAACCAAGCTTCGGTGAAACTGATCACACATGCGCAAATCGATAAAAACCGTGTTTGTTTCAGGCATTTTGTGAAGGGGTCAGATAAGGAACATTTCTGTCAGTTCATTGAGTTTTTTTAACACTTTTAGTATACATGTAACTTAAGGCCGCACGTCTTTACGCTTCTGAGTAATTTTACCTCAGAGGTAAAAGGGCTGCTAAAAATAGGAAAGGAAACGATAATCGATAAAACTGCCACTTATTCACGGGTCCACAAGGGATATATAAAAAAACTAATAAAAGATGATAAAAAGTCCAAAAACGTGAATACCCAAAACAATGCTCGCATTTCTTTCAGTATATATCGGTTTTGGGTTCTTACCCTTCTTTCAGGTGGATCCTGTTTCTTCTGTGGTGCAAAATTTCAGGAAATGGGAAGGTTGAGGGCAAAGTTATTGATTGGGATGCTGGGAGGGATCACGATACAAAATTTAAAATTTTAAATTCATCAGCCTCCAATATTCACCCATACAAAATTTCAAAGTTATTGGTCAAAAAAAATTTCAGGAAATGGGAACGTCGAGGGCAAAGTTATTGAGTTGGGGATGCTGGGAGGGACCGCGATACAAAAATTTAAAATTTTAAATTCATCAGCCTCCAATATTCACCCTACTAAAATTTCAAAATTATTCTGTCAAAAAATCAAAAAGTAGGGCTGGGGAGAAGCGTAAAAGTAGTAAGATCCGTCAACTAAACGTCTGCTTTTAATGTCTTCTTGTTATCTTACTGAAACATTTACTGTTCCTTAATTTCACAGCAACGGAATTTATCAATTTTCTACTTATTTTATTAAAGCTACACATGCATCTGCCAGCTATCCGCTAGCTCAACTACTGTATTTGTATTGGAGCTGTAAACGTAAACGTACATAAACTTCTGATGTTCATAAAAATAAAGAACTGGCAGAAATTGTTTGAACCCTTCACAAAATGACAGAAATAAACACGGCTTTTCTCGAAAAACCTGAAGTAATACGTCTTTTCGTGGAATTCGGTATTGTTTCAGGGTTTTCGCGAAAAAGCCGGTTTTCCAAATATGACAATGACATATGCATCAAAATCACTAACACCCTAACTTTCACTGAATCGGTTTCGCTCAAAAGTTTTCTCTTTATGAACTGCCAAAATCTCTAGTCTGACTCATTATTACATTCATCGTCGACAAATATCATTGACGGTTCCATTGAAATTTCAACTGACTATTTCACTTGCTAATTGTGTAAAAAGAACATAATGCAATAGCCCAAATCTTAAACCTTAAAATTTAATTATAATTTCTTAATGCTTTTCTTCTATAATTTTCAAGTTAATATAAGTCTTCTACTTTAATTCTTCCTTGACCGCTTGACACGCTGTCACAAGGAAGCCGTCCGTTCCATTAGCACCGGCCAGGACGTCTGAGTGTGTCCAGGATTCAAAGCAGGTTTTTCTTTTTCCTCTGGACGGGTAACTTGTTGAGTAGCAGGCGGCGCTTTCTTCCTTTTTCCACAAACACTGGAGTGTGTCCAAGCTGGCTGTTTCCCCTCCGATAAGCTTTAAAAAACAGAAGCAATTCAATAAAGCTAAATTTCGCTTAGTCAACAAATACAGTTTAAAGGCACCACTGTAAGCAATATACTGTAAAAGATTCCACTTAGATCAATCCGAGGATTTCAACTAGCCTAGATCATACGTGGGCTTGGAGGGGGGGCAGCCCCCTTGGCCTGGAGTTCACTCATAGGGTGGTTGCTCACCTCCACCAGAATCCGGTTTCGCGAAGCCAGTACGCCTCAAAATTTCTCCTCCTTCACGTGCCAGGTCCAGGGGGCCAAGTTCATCATTAGTCACAAGTTCACAAGTTCACGAGCCCCAAGCAAATTCGGTTCCATCAGCGATTTGTCACTAGTCAGAAGCAAAGTCCCTGCCTGTGACAAGTGCACCATAAGTTGATTTTCCAGTTTCAGTTTCATCAAACCACAAGCCACAAGATCACAAGTCCCTGCAGACAACTGGAAATCCCCACAAGTCGAAACAGCGTTTGTGGCATTCAAATAGTAATTAATCAAAAATTAATATAAAATCAATTGCAAGAAGTTAAGAGTTAAACCAGAGAAACAATATTCCCCGGAAAGAAGTTCGCTGCTTCAAATGTTTGAATAAACAGCATATTGCTAAAGAATGCAAAAAAGAAAAGCCGTGCTTTCACTGCAAGCAGCAAGGACACACTCCAGTGTTTGTGGAAAAAGGAAGAAAGCGCCGCCTGCTACTCAACAAGTTACCCGTCCAGAGGAAAAAGAAAAACCTGCTTTGAATCCTGGACACACTCAGACGTCCCTGGCCGGTGCTAATGGAACGGACGGCTTCCTTGTGACAGCGTGTCAAGCGGTCAAGGAAGAATTAAAGTAGAAGACTTATATTAACTGTGAAAATTATAGAAGAAAAGCATTAAGAAATTATAATTAAATTTTAAGGTTAAGATTTGGGCTATTGCATTATGTTCTTTATACAATTACAAGTGAAATAGTCAGTTGAAATTTCAATGGATCGTCAATGATATTTGTCGACGATGGCTGTAATAATGAGTCAAGACTAGATTTTGGCAGTTCATAAAAGAAAACTTTGAGCGACAACCCATTCATGAAAGTTAGGGTGTTAAATGAGTTTTGATGCATATGTCATTGTCATATTTGGAAAACCGGCTTTTCGCGAAAACCCTGAAACAATACCGAATTCCACGAAAAGACGTATTACTTCAGGTTTTTCGAGAAAAGCCGTGTTTATTTCTGTCATTTTGTGAAGGGTTCAAACAATTTCTGCCAGTTCTTTATTTTTATGAACATCAGAAGTTTATGTACGTTTACGTTTACAGCCTCCAATACAAATACAGTAGTTGTGCTAGCGGATAGCTGGCAGATGCATGTGTAGCTTTAATAAAATAAGTAGAAAATTGATAAATTCCGTTGCTGTAAATTAAGGAACAGTAAATGTTTCAGTAAGATAACAAGAAGACATTAAAAGCAGACGTTTAGTTGACGGATCTTACTACTTTTACGCTTTCTCCCCAGCCCTAACTTTTGATTTTTTGACCAATAATTTTGAAATTTTGTATGGGTGAATATTGGAGGCTGATGAATTTAAAATTTTAAATTTTGTATCGCGGTCCCTCCCAGCATCCCAATCAATAACTTTGCCCTCGACGTTCCCATTTCCTGAAATTTTTTTTGACCAATAACTTTGAAATTTTGTATGGGTGAATATTGGAGGCTGATGAATTTAAAATTTTAAATTTTGTATCGTGGTCCCTCCCAGCATCCCAATCAATAACTTTGCCCTCGACCTTCCCATTTCCTGAAATTTTGCACCACAGAAGAAACAGGATCCACCTGAAGAAGGGTGTAAGAACCCAAAACCGATATATACTGAAAGAAATGCGAGCATTGTTTTGGGTATTCACGTTTTGGACTTTTATCATCTTTTATTGGTTTTTTATATATCCCTTGTGGACCCGTGAATAAGTGGCAGTTTTATCGATTATCGTTTCCTTTCCTATTTTTAACACATTCAGCCCTTTTAACTCTGAGGTAAAATTACTCAGCAAGCGTAAAGACGTGCGGCCTTAAGTTACATGTATACTAAAAAGTGTTAAAAAACGCAATGAACTGACAGAAATGTCCTTATCTGACCCCTTCACAAAATGCCTGAAACAAACACGGCTTTTATCGATTTGCGCATGTGTGATCAGTTTCACCGAAGCTTGGTTTACGGCACATTTCAGTTAAATGCCGGTGGTCTACGCCGGTGGTCTATGGTCGCAATTAAGATTAAAACAATTTAAACTCAGTTGCAGCACATTTTTATTGTCGGAAAACAATTCCGCCGGTGTGCTAAATACTTTGACTACACTCCAACCTCGTCACTATGCCAATCGGAAACAGTTTGGACTTTCTAAAACATTTTTAGTATAAAACTAGATTAGGCAGCATTCCTGGATTGGAATTAACGAATGCAGTAAATCTAAGAAGTACTAGTGCTTAGAAAAATGCATTATTGTGTTGTATAAAATGCAAGGCTGCTTTAAAGAATTTAGACACAGTTTCAAAATCACAGTATAATAAGGCATCCTGCTATTAAATGAAGATATTAGCCGCTTACTTTAGTAAACGTTTTCGCAAAATTGCTCAGCTCATCGGGTGAAACCATGTGCAGAGCTTCTGTAATTGTATCGAAGGACACTAAGCCATGAATTAGACGGCTTATAGAGCCAGTCCTCATCGAGTACTTCACAATTCGCTGTTCACCTTAATAAAAACTAATCATAAACCAATCTATTGACAGGGTTTGGTGAATGGTTTGGTTTGCAGTCATCATACCCAGGATTGAAATAAACCGTAATTATGAATGAATTATAAATGAAAGCCTGTAAATTAGGCATGTGTTGCGCTTGATCATTAATGGGTTTTCAGCAGCAAACGATGTTAGCATCAGTGAAGTATTAAACCGTTTAGACTTATTAAAGCTTTCTGAAAATTTGTATATAAACTTAAGGTGCTGGTATCCCTTTGTGCAGTGCTTTTGTGGGTATATTTTGAAACGCTATAACTTTCGCAATTTTGCGAGTTGGAAAGAGCTTTATACATCATTTTAAAGCTTATAATATGTAGATTCTCATAAAAGTACGAAACTAGCAAAATTGGAAAAAAATAGCAAAAATTGACTGACATACTAACATCTTACAGGCAGAATACAGGCCAAAAATTTTTGAACATCGATTTCTCAAAACTGTGGAATCGGCCGAAACTTTTTCATGTGCTGTTCTCTAAAGGACATGTGGGCCGAGGGACATTTTTTTGGATTTGGCTCAGCAGGTCTTAACGGTCAAGAAAATCCACTAAATGTGCGGTGACACGAAATTTTGCAACTTTGCATTGCGTTTTTTCGAAACTGGAGATGTTTTAGCTCAAACCAAGAAAAATGTCCCTCCGCAATAGTGCGAATTCTCATCCTGCCAAAAATCACGCCAATCGATTGGGTAGTTTTTGAGAAATCGATGTTCAAAACAAAATGATCGCAGTTTTGCCAAAATCGTTTTTCTGCCAAATCTCTAGCTTAGAGCAACAAACTCCGGCTAATAGGCATTGATAAAATGTGCAATGAGACTGTGTATCGATCGAGTATAAGTGCAAACTGAAATTGTCCATATGATTTGGCAGTAATTTTGAAAAAACTGATTTTCTCGAAAACGGCCATTTTTGGACCCCAAAAATCGTTTTTTGCTTATACTGACTTAACCACTAGAGATAGCTCAAAAGTTGTAAAAGCAAAAATGTTCATTTCTGTGCCCTCTATCCAGCCATACGAACCAATCCGGTGTCTCGACTATGTACTGAGAGAATAATGGCAAAAACCAAAAATTTCTTATCTTTTGCACCTAAAAATGCGGGACTGGTCCCAGAATGTTAAAGAGCACCGAAATAGTATATTTGGAAAGTTTCATCCACTTTCATAAAGAAATAAGAGCCTATAGGGTCAAATTTACACAAAGCGATACCAGCACCTTAAGGCTTCGCTTCCATTATCAGAAACATTTAGATGTAAGATTTGTACAGATACGGCAATATTAAAAAAAAACTCTTAAGTGCATTTCCTCGGTTGGCTGACTGTATTCTGACAAAATTTCCTGAATTGATTTTCTTATAACTGCTACCACCAAATTTGCTGAAATTGTTCATGCACGCTATTTCGATGGGTACGTAGAGGCACTTTTTATTGTTTGCAAGATTCACACATTTCGCGAAATATCTTGATATATTGAAATTTATGTATTGAATCGAAATACGTTGATATCGAAAATGTTTGAACATTTGCGAACTACCCAAATTACCTGAATTTAAAAACTGAAACGTTTCCCTGTATATAAGTTTGTTGATTTGTGTATACATTTGTGCAATCGGACGTTTGGGAGCCCCCCCCCCAAGAAAAAATCCCTAGAATAAGCCCAGTATATATATATATATATATATATATATATATATATATATATATATATATATATATAACGTGACCCAACCCTGCGCCTTCGTTAGATACTCTGAACCTTGTTAGTAAATTATTTAAGATACGAAGACGTAAACTTGGTTATAAAGCGCAGACTTCCAACAGACTCAGGTTTATATAAAATGCCGACTCTATTTCACACACATTGTTAAGTACAGATAAAGCGACAAAAAGTAGAAGACTACCACGAGTTTAACAAATCCTTATACAAGACACAATTAAAACAATTATTAAAACAACAAGTGTAAAAGCGCATCTGGGGCTGGGGTCAAAGCCGCCCAGATATTATATATTTATAAACACACACGCACATATATGTATATATATTATATTATATATATATTATATAATATAATATTATATATATTATATATTATATATTATATATATATATATATATATATATTATATATATATTAATTACTGATATCCGGATCCGCAGCAAAACCATCCGGATCCGGAACTTTTTTACATTTAACGAAATAAAGAAAATTGTTCTGAAACTAGAAATTAAGGCCAGATTGCTCTAAATAAATTTCAGAAGCTATTTTTTAATGGAAAGAGTCTCGACTTTTACTGGGGCCTCCGCCCCCAAACCCCTTTCATCTTTATATTCGCAAAAGTCTGATTGTTACGATTTTAATAATTCGTCGGCTACACTATAGAATGCTTTATATTTGATGTTAAATTAATTTGCATTTTCTATATATATAACCTCATTTTATAAACTGATGGGTATGTTAAAAATATCTAATATATATCTCTATTACGTATATGTTCAGAATCCATAACTGAAATTAAACAAGGTCTAAGGATTTTAAACCTATTGTTACGAAAGGTTTTCTTTTCTCAAATTTAACGGTTTCCAACCGAAACTTTTTTGAATTAGAATTTTGTTTTATACTTTAATAAAGCCAATATGTGATAGCAGTTGTTACCGGTCAGTACAGCTTTAGCCAAACGAACATTTGTAACTTTTTGAAAGCTCAAAAAGGAAAAACTATTGTAGAAGCTTAGCTCAGTGAGTTTTTGTTATTCCAAGTACATACAATAAATCAGGAATTTATGAATGCTGCCATTTCGAAAATACGACAGCAAAGCTTAACCAAGACCGACTGCGTCATTCTTAATGATTTTAACTTTGGTGTTTAATGAAGGGAATTTCCAGTTTCGTTCTAAAATTTGCAGTTTCCCCAAAATTTGTAATAAAATTTTTACATTTAGACGTTTTTTTACATCTCAACATTTCGAAAGTTTGGTCGAATTTCTAAAAAATTCAAAATGTTAACTAGAAAAGTCCGGCGCAGCCATTTTTTCTTTTTTTCGGCCATTTTGATTACTCTTTGGCCTGTTTTTTGTAACTGGTTTTCGCGATTAAGGGAACACCCACTTAAGGTGGTGATTCCTTCTTGGCACATATGTATTGTTGATTGACGACGTAAATCAAGATGAAATTTGACGAAACTTAAAATTAGTTCGTTTAGCGTTCTAGCACCTCCGCACAATCCCTTCCAAAACTCTAGATTTTCAGGCGGTTTTTGCCAATTACTGAAAGTTTCGCAGCATGCTATGACTATATTCACTCGAAAGATCTCGTTCAACTATACAATTTTGCTTTTGCAAGCAACTTTCTAGCTTTTCATTGTGAGATATAGCCAATTTTCTTATTTCCTGGGCGTTGAAAACTTGTCCTTTCTGCAAACATCAAATAATCCATTATTTCTTGAGCTATGCAATCCACAAATTAAACTAAGGTTCGATTTGAAGGTCTCACAAGGATATTATCCGAAGCACGATCATCTTCCAGTTGCTTTGCCGTTGTTATGTTGTTATGTTGTTATGCTATGTTGTACAAAATGTAGTGCTTTTACAAAAACACGACCAAGTTTTTTTCCAAAGATTGTGGAGCATTCACCAAGCTGGTGAGCATTTTCATATAAAATTTGTGCAAATATACCCAGGGACACTTTTTAGTTGCTCCGATAGCTAGCAAAGCGGTCGCTTGCCAAAGTTGAAAAACGTGTAAAATCCCAGGTCGCGCACACACATTTCAGCTTATCTCTAAATTTACTTACTTGGGTTTGCAAAAATCTAGGAAAATTATATGGAATCTAAGACCACGTGATTGGCTAGCTACCATTATGGCTTAAAAAGTTGAAATTTTATTACTATATTCGAACGTTTATCACTATTATTATTTACTTAGCTCAGCTTCAAAATGCTCTAAGTGAAATAGTAGGAAAAAAGCTTTACAGCGACGTGCGTATTTCTTCTGTACGTGGTTTCCATCAAGAGTTACAGGCGGTTGAATATATGACAAATTTGCGTTGACCATTCTCATCGCATGTGGCAAAGTAAAATTAATCATTCGAAAAGAAGTCTTCAAGGTTTTATATGATGCTTTTGTGTTGTATTTTTTATTATTTTCTGAGGTTTCCTATCAGAAGGTCTAAACTCAAAAACGTCTAACGTTCATTGCGTCTACCGACGAAAAGTCTAGCGACGAAACGTATACTGACAAAAACGTCTAATTTTTCTAAAATTGTGTCACACGTTCAAAACGTCTAAACTTTCCTAACTTTTGGTGATTATTTTATAGTTATTTTGTGTGGGTCTGGGTCAACTTTGCTATTGAAAACTTCGGGTGTGGATAACAGGGTCTTGCCTAAATCTTGAATTTTGGAAATTTTACACGAAAAATGCAAAATTTCGACGATTCCCCCTCTCGCTATCGCACTCTCCTATAATAAATATTTCAAGCCATGTGCACACCCTAGCTTTTTAGAAACACCTAAACACTAAAGCAATTTAAAATAAAACAATAAACTAGACGTATCGTTTAATTTCATGTGATTTTAAAATTGCATTTGCTTGAAAATTATATTTCTTTAGAAAATGATTTTTAGATGTTTTGAAACGAGTCACACAACATGGAGAAATTTAGATGTTTTGTCGTTAGACATTTCGTCGGTAGACGTTATGAACGTTTGATGTTTTTACTTTAGACGTTTGAACGGACACCCTTTTAGGTTTTTAGGTGAAATACACTACACTTGTGATACACTTGTTATATAGTCTTAATGACCTTAAATTTCTAGTTCCGTATAAGATTAATTGCTTTTTGGTGTTTTTGAGTACTTAGCTTTAAATGTTTTTGGGGTAAATTTGGATACCTCAACTTAATAGCTTTTGATAAATTTTTAATTCCTCAAGTCTTGGTTACATGTTAATTGCTTTTGGGTTAATTTTGGATTGCTCAAATATAATTGCTTTTGGGATTGCATCAGAATTCTCCTAAACTACATGAAAGATTAAATGATGTGGGCTAACTTTCAATTCCTCAAATAAAATAACTCTTGGGCTGATATAGAATTCTTTAAGCTTAATTAGATTGATTGATGTGTGCTAATTTTGATTCCTCAAAGCTTTTGTGTATGCAAGATTAGTGGCTTTTGGGTTAATTTTTCAGTCTTCAATGTAAAGTAACTAAGTAGTGATTAACCTTATAAGAAGGATAGTTAGCAACAGATAAAAGACACTTCTATTATTCTCAATCTGATTTGAATCTGATAAGTTATATTATTGGTATTTTAACCATAACCGTGTTAAACTGGTTATAACACCTGAGATTGTTCTTCACAAGAGTACATAATAGATAAGAGTAAGAAACTCTTATGCTACTCTGTACTAAGCATGCTATGCATGCTCATGTTAATCAAACCTGCAATTTACTTCTGCATACGAAAATTTCCGTAGGAACGTTGTCTTCAACAGTTTTTATATCATTGGAAAGAGCAGAAAAACCAGTTGTGGAACCAGTTTTTAATTGCACTAACCTAAATAAACTTATAATTAAATAATAAAATGAACTTAGGTAGCCTTAAGAATCAGAGAGTAGACATGAGTTCTATGAATATGTTGAACTTTTAAGATCATGTATGAACATGTTCTATGCTCGTTCACAGCGTATGTATGAAGACGCGTGCTTATTGTACTTTTCGGGGAGAGGGAGTTTACGCACCGAGCATGCTTAGCATACTTTGTCCACAGTAGTATAATTGATGGTCATATACACGGGTAATAAGTTATCTAACTTGCATATTCACTGCCACCTAAGTTAATGCAATGTTTTATCATCACTTTACGGCTTGAACTTGTACAGACCACTAGTGTTTTATTTTCTGCCGAATTCTCCCTCGAATTCCCTATTGCCAAATTGATTCACCATGCCAAATGACGATAATATAGAAGATGAAGCTGGAGAGTCTCAGTCCAACGGACTTGTCATTTCTCCCGAAGAATTGTCAAGCCTAATCAAAAGAGCTATGGATTCAAAGATGGCGGACGTGGAACGTCGTAAATCTAAGCATCCTGATCCGCCCAAACTGAGATATAAGGGTAATCAAGCCCAGTGCGACTTTAACGACGAACTCCGCTCAAAGCTTTCCAAGGCGTCAAAATTGATCAAATCCGGTGACCCGGATGCCCTGGAGAAAAATTGCTGAAATCATCGAAGGCGCGAAAGACAAGATCGATCTTCGTCAAAAGATGAGAAAATTGGCGGATAGGTCAGGCTGGGACGTGGTAGACGAATATGAAGGCGACGATTTGGCATCGGATTCGGAGGATGAGAAAAAGATACGATCTGCGGAAGCCAGGGCCCTGAAGAAGCGGCGATTGGGCCTTTCGGGCGGCCCCTTCGTTCAGGCCCCCGCGGGCGCGGGGGCACCCGGTGTGAACGTCCATGGTTCTACGGTTTCCAATACCCAGGCTACTACCCACAACAACAGCAATAGCCAACGATTCCAAGCCTTTTCCAGGCAGGTCCTAGCCAAGGCGGATTCTCCTCGCCCTATGCCAGCAACAGTGGTTTCCGACCTAAACAGGCCAAATACCCATGCTTCGAATGTGGTAAGACAGGCCATTGGGCCTCCGGATTGCCCGGACAGAACCAAATCCAAGCAGTGAGCCAATCATGAAATGTAAGTATAATATTCACAGCAGTTGTAGCATAAAAGTGTGCTTACAACGACATATTTCGTTTTGGCAAAAAATTGAAGCCTCTGCTTATGTTCTAAAAATTATCGAGTCAGGCTATGTTATTCCCTTCTAATCAGAACCCGCACCAAAAAAGATGAGAAATAATAGATCAGCTAATGAAAATTCGGATTTTGTTGTTCAATCTATTGCAAACTTACTGCAAGAAGGCTTAGTAACCGAACTGAAAAGCGGTTCGGAGCCCAGGATAGTCAGCCCGCTTTCTGTTGCTGTCCAAAGTTCTGGTAAAAAGAGATTAATTTTGGATCTTCGA
>JASAND010028145.1:0-55499 GCA_030248195.1 Trissonchulus latispiculum | reverse complement strand
CGGGTGTGGGTCAAAAATGAAAGTCTTCAAAACTGGCCAAGTTTCGTATCAAATGAAAGCCCTTGGCGAGACGAACAACTTTTGTCATTGTACCATCCGCGAAAGGTGGCCCCACTGTGGGTGGGTGCCCCACCCCCAGTGGGTCCGGTGGGGCTCAAAAATGAAAGTCTTCGAAACTGGTCAAGTTTGGTATCAAATGAAAGCCCTTGGCGAGACGAACAACTCTTGTCATTGTACCCAGGGGTTTTTTTTGAAAATCGGGACTGTGTCAAACTTGTGTCCAGCTAATTTTATTTGTGTCCAGCTAAGAAAAGTTGTGTCCAGAAACAAAATTTCGCGCAGCGCTAATATAATATATTATATAATTATATAATATATTATATATTATATAAGTGGTATTTAACGCGCTATTTTAGTGTAGGAATAAAATTTGTTATTATGCGAATAAATTATATATATATAGTTGTCTATTGTTTGCAATTGTCTAGCAATTTGCAAGGGTCACCGATGCCACACTTTTCTTGTTGACGTCACAAGCCACAGGACAAGAATTTTGACAAGAATATAAAATTTAAACGTAGAGATGCTGGGGGTCTGGGGGGCGGAGCTGAGAAGAATGCTGAGACAATTTTGTAAAACTGATGAAAATCCTTGATGGAAACACTCAAAACTTTGATTTCGGCAGCCAGTAATTGTTGAAAATTATGGTTTGGCAACATTTACAAATGGGTTATTCTCTTGTGCAATTTGGTGTCTAAACTGGTTAGGTATGTAAGTATATATTTCCACGACTCTGTATATATATACAACGAATGCACACAACTTCACAGAACACTAGAGTGAGTGTGATTACTATATATGTGTACGCAAGATATTTTAGGAAATTAGTTTATATATATATATACTAAAAGAATTTCATTGCATAAGCCTTCACTAAGTATTCTATAGGATAGGACTGAAAGGTATGAATATAGAAATTCGCGCCGAATGCGCGAAACTTTTTTGGAATTTTCTGCAAAAAGTATATACCTGAAACACTTGTATTTATTATCAGAGATAACTGAAAATTTCTACTCAGTCAAAAATTTTTGCGGAACTTTACGCAGAGCTCCGAAAAAAAGTTGCGGAATTTTCAAAAAAAATGCGGAATTTCGCAGGTGTTTTTTGGCGGAGCCCCCCAGAAGCCGAAGAATTTTTTAAAAACTAGCCTTCTAAGAAATTAATATTGGCTAATTTTTGCACAAATAATGGCTAAAGTTACCTTGAAATTTCAACTGCCAAATCGAACTACGTAACTTCATGGATGTGCTAAAGAAACTTCGCCCTAGAGGTGGATTTTCTAAGAAATTATTAAATTAAGTTAAATACAAATATATATAAATAAAATAAAGTAAAAATAGAAAGTTAAGCATAAGAGTACGAAGGTACATAGTTGCGGAACGATTAACCAAGTTAAAATAGGTGGCCAAAGCCTAAAGGAGAAAAAATGTAAGGAGAAGAGCGGGGGGGGGGTCTGGGGGGCGAAGCCCCCCAGAAAAGTTAGAGCTTTTTTAAAGATTTGGGATGCTCAGGAATTTTTTCTGGACACTTCTCTAAGAAAAATTTAGCTGTGTCTACCTTGTGTCCAGCTAAAAATTTTTGTGTCCAGCTAAGAAAATTTGTGTCTGGACACAAAAAAAACCGTGATTGTACCACCCACGAAAAGTGGCCCCATAGTTCTGTGTACTGAAATACGCTGCGGGATGCTCGGCTCCTTCTTAACTCATTATATAATCTCACTGGAAACGCATCCATCATTAAGCCGGAAAATTAAGCTATGCCAACCAATTAAATTAGTTCAGTTAAACAAGAGAAATTTTGAAAATTTCGCTTTCTGATTTTTTCACTGCAAAATTTGGTTCCAAAAGGGGATCCACATTTTTGATATGGGAAAAGTTCGTTCATGGAGGCCTTCCCTTGCCAATTCTCCCTCGGCGTCGACATACGAGCTAATCTTAAGGCCAATGTTTAACAATATTGGAATATTGTCAGAGAATCTTTAAAGTGCTAAGAGGACAAGAAAGTAAAATGCTCCTCCGGAGCATGGAAAAGTAATATGGGTGGATGGGGTGAGGTTGCGAAATTAATAGAGGACTAGCTTTGAAAACGCTTAATATGGGCTAGGTTGTAAAAGAAAGGAGGACTAGGTTGTGGGTGAGCTAATATGGGCACAGCGTCGCCGAACAACCCATATTCGCGGGCTTGCACGCTTCGCTTCAGCGTTTGTCACATATAGAACGGTCAACATTATAGTAAAAATGTTGAATGGATAATCTGCGAGAACGTAGTAGTTTGCTTGGTCAGTTTTAGGCTAGCCATTAATATCTTAAATTTAGTTGGACTATGACAAGTATCGGACAGAAAGATAGGGATGTGGCGGTAAAACCATTGGTTCAATCCGGCAGGGTTGCAGTCAATGACAATCGCTATGAAATTATTCTTTAAATCTGCTGTCTGTATATATAAATGCATAAAATGAACACTAGTAAGCTTAGACTTTCTCGAAGGAAAAGTCTGACTGTATAATACATGGAAGTACGAATATTCGGATATAGATTATATCATCTAATTTAGAATCTGGAGCCATAATTTAAAGTCTAGAAATCGATATAGATGAATGTATAATATTTACAGCCCGCGAATATGGGTTGTTCGGCGACGCTGTGCCCATATTAGCTCGCCCACAACCTAGTCCTCCTTTCTTTTACAACCTAGCCCATATTAAACGTTTTCAAAGCTAGTCCTCTATTAATTTCGCAACCTCACCCCATCCACCCATATTACTTTTCCATGCTCCGGAGGAGCATTTTACTTTCTTGTATATATATATATATATATATACTATCGTTGCAGGGTATTTTTTAGGGATTTTTTTTCGGGGGGGGGGAGGGGCTTCCCGCCCCCCCCCCGGCCCGGGGGGGGGGAAGAAATTTTCGGGGGGGGGAAGATTTTTTGCATAAATGAGCCAAAAATATTTTGGTATTTTTTGGCGAATTTTGCATGGTGAAACGCTAAAAGTTCTCAAAAATGCCAGGATTTAAGCTAAAAATAGCTATTTTTACGAAAAAATCTTCGGCGAAGCCGAAAAATTTTTGAAAGTTTGCCTGTTTTTGGCAAAAATTTGGGCATCCAAAAAATCCCGGGAGGGGAAGCAAAAATCCCGGGAGGAGGCGATTTCGGGGGGGGGGAAGGTCAATTTCGGGGTGGGGCCGCCCCCCCCCTGTAAAAAATACCCTGTCGTTGTTTCCATTCATATCTACGGGAAAACAAACGATTTGCAACACTTTTTGTCTTTCGAAAATTTAAAATTTTTGTCAAAAATTCACAAAATTTTGCTAATTTTTGGCCCCGGTGGGGACCAGGGGGGCCGGGGCCATTCCCGGTGCATTCCTACCAACTATAGAATACTAAATTTAGATTTTATAGTTAAGCTTTATTATTTCAGTGTGTGAACGTATCAAAATTCTAAATGCAGTGGAGGAAATGGTTTGGTATTCATTTGTCCTGTTCTGGTTCGAAGTCATTTGATGAATTGCACTGAGGAGAGGATTGGGACGTCCCTATTGCGAGCGCTGAAGGAGAGACTACTCTTGTCCTCTCGCAGTCACAGCATTTACTCCAGCAGCACTCTACAGCAAATTAGAGTAGGCTTTTTGATTTGTTATATATGTATTGAACATACAGTTATAAGGTTAAATGTGTGTCCTCGTACAGATACAAAATTAGAAATGATTGAGAAAAGGAAAATGTACGTAGAAATTTTTCATGAGTTGCAGACTGCAGAGCAGAGCAGAACATGGAGGCATGCTTGCATGTGTGAAACTTATTGTACGGTGTTTTACCATTCTAAAGGCTTTGCCTTAGTGACTGCAGGCAGGCGTTTTTCATTATTCCTTTATAATTTATATGTTGCGTTATAGTTGTCCAGAGATCAGCTTCAAAATGGATTCCATATTATTCCTCCCAGGAGATGTCACTCGTTGTCAAGACTTCAGGCGTACGTTTGTGTCATATACGTATATCTAGGTGCCCTGATCTGAGTTTTCCGTAGTGGGGGGAGGGGGTTTGGGGTGCCCCCCACTCCTCCCCCTCCCACTTTTTTCGGCTTTCCCCCACTCACTATAAGGTGTCCAGAAAATGCCAAATTTTAAGGATTTTTGGTCAAAATTTTCAAAATTTTTCCGACTTCGCCGGAATTGTTTGGTAAAAAATCGTCTATTTTGGCACTAAAACTTGATTTTTGAGCACTTTCGAGCTTAATAGTTGTATGGCAGTATGGTATATATATAATACGTAGAATGCACGTAATTTTTACGGCATTTTAGCCCGTTTACCTCCCGGGGGGGCTCCTTTCCCCCACTATTTTGGCCTAGAGAAAACCCAGCTTATAGTAACTTGTATAGAATAATGTGAGTCAGAGATAAGATAAAGGCCGATTGGCCATGTGTATAAGATGTGAGTAAAATTGGTCATGCATACGTATCAATCAATCAATCAGTTTATACATATACTACGTAGTTTTGTGGGTAATATTTCAGGCAATGACTGTAAAATCGCCGTTTATATAGTTGGGAGTGCTGTCTTACTGATCTCTATTTCTTGATTTTGTCTTGTATATCCGTTCCATACACAAACCATAAAATTACTACCAGTTATGTACTTAATACTAAGATTACTAAAACAAGCCATTGGTACTAGTTTCCTTTGTCTGTGTATGCATATGTATGTGTCCTAAAACTCCGATCCGACTACGATGCTCCCATTAAGAATGGAGTGAGTACGTATTCTGAACATGGAACCAACTGATGGCGGCTGACATTGCATGCTTCTTTATCAGTTCAATTGTTCTAAGCGAAAAATTTTCAATATATAAACTTAGCAAATGCCTTAATCTGGCTTTTTCCTAGGCAAAAATTTCTGGGGGGGGGGGAAGTCTGGGGGGGGGCACGGATTTCTGGGGGGGGGGGGAAGAAAATTTTTCGAAAAATGATTAAAAATAGCTATTTTTTGCTACTGAGCTAAAATATTAACTATTTTTAACCTAAATTTAAGCTTAAATTAGCTAAAAAATGCTTAAAAATGTCTAAAAATCCGGGGAAGCCGGAAAAATTTTTCAAAATTTACCCTCAAAACCCTATTTTTCCGGGCACTTAAAAGTTCTGGGGGGGAAGGCCCGAATCCTGGGGGGCGGCGATTCTGGGGGGGGGCGACCCAAGTCTGGGGGGGGGGGAACGAAATTCTGGGGGGGCCGCCCCCCCCCCCCCCCCGTAGGAAAAAGCCAGTTAATTTCCAGCAAACGTAGAGCATTACAGTACAATTTCTTCCTGTTTATGACAAATTTCTGTCCAAGTTTTCTACGGGAACACAACATTTCGGCCCCCCATTCCCCATATCTACGCAACTGCCTAGTGCCATAAGTACACTTGTGTACATTTATGCTTAGTTTTCTACACTCTTGATTTACTACACATTACGTAGTGGTAACAAAGATATGGTATTTTACAACGTTGAGGGTGTTGTCTGTTTGCAGAGCGGAGGATGACACCTTTTGGGGATCGGTGGTGAACGGGGGCGTGGTGGCGCCGAGTTCCAGTCATGAGGATCTCCATCCCTCCAGTTCCATCTCGTCGGACGGTCGCTCGGGCCAGGACCGGGTCTATCGGGAGGAGGACCTCACCCTGGGAGACCTCATCGGGAAGGGATTCTATGGAGAAGTTTATAAGGTTCGTCGTTACACTGGAATGGCTACGTAGTTTTCGGGGTGGGGGTGGGGTTGTATTTGTTGTTTTTGAAGGCTCTGTAGAAGGGAGACCCTGTTTGGTCTATATTAGGGTTGGTTTTTTCCGGAAAAAAAAGATTGCCGGAAAAAACCTTTTTTTCCGGTTTTTTCCATTTTTTTCCATTTTTTTCCGATCACTCCAAAATTACAAAATGTGCTAAAAGTTGCGTTATTTCATGTTTTTGCATGCACAGAAGCAGTTTTCACGATATTTAGCAGTCCCACAGGGGAATGCAATTACACAAGCGCTTAGAAAGTTTCCAGTATTGATTACAGGAATCAAATATTTTCAGCGGGTGACTCTGTAAAGCAAAGGACAGGTGACTTCTGTATACCTTGGCGGCTCTACTAGACCTAGTTTGTGGTTTTCGCAGGTAACGCGCTTCGTAAAGTAAACAATTCCAGATATTTTAACAGTTTTGGTTGAACACTCTACTGGGAATTATTAACTCTACCTGAGTTATGCAATCATTTTCACATTCCAAGGGAAAAATGTTAAATCCCAAAATCAGCTCAAATTCCTGAATATCGTTTTCTTACCTCATTAAACACTGGTTTTGATAGTTTCTTAATGTTCTGAGGTCATAAATTAACTTTCAGAACATGTCCCGAATATTTTTCCATTTTTTCCGATGCCTCGAAAAAAACCAAATACAATTTCGTCAGATTTAACATACCCCCACCTACTATGACCCACGGAAAAGTTTGTAAATAGTGTGAAATTGCTGGAAAAGCTCATAAAACCTGTTATTTCATTGTAAAAATCGTCAAAATAACGCTAGGAATATTTTTCCATTTATTTCCACCCCATCGGAAAAAAATGGAAAAAACGGAAAAAAACCTTTTTTTCCAGTCCTTTTTTTCCGCGCCCATCCCTAGTCTATATAGATAAGCAAAGATTGTAGCTAATTTTACACGAAATGTTGACGGTTTGATTGACCAAAATTGAACATATAGTTAGTGCATTTAGTGTTGAGATGTTTGGGAAAATTGCATAAGATTCTGCCGGGGAGGGACTCTCCAGTCTGGCTGCACATACAGACGTTTGCTGGCTTTCAGCTTAACATTGTCAGTGAAAAAATTGATTTAATAGTAGATGTTTTTGTTTTCAAAGCTGCTCCTGAGGAGCTTGGACACTCAAATCTCCAGTGTTTTGGTTGATCTTAGACCGTAGACCTTTTGCGCCTTATGTTTTGGAATGCAGTGTAAAACGTGAGAGGAAATGTACTTGTTTGGCCATGATTAGCCACGTGTGTGTTAGCCACCGTAGGGAATGCTTTGCAATTGTTTCGAATGACTGTTTTAGGTATCTGAATTCTTAGATTTTTCTATGTATAGTCTGTTGTTTGTACAACATACGGCTGTTGCAGGTCCAGGATCGTGAAACGGGAAACTTTATGGTGATGAAGTGTCTGTATAGTATCTCGGACGCCAACGTGGAGTCTCGGTTTCTGAAGGAGGTCTCTGTCCTCCAGAAGCTCCATCACAAGAACATTGTCCGCTACATGGGCGTCCTCTATAAGGACAAGAAGATGCGATTGCTCACTGGTATGTATATACTAAATTATTTAGAATCTCTGGATATTGTTTAACGGATTCATTGATTGTTTTTCTTCCGTTTTTTCCTCTCCAGTTCCGCGCGAATTTGTCAAATGGAAAAATTCGACCCCTTTGGGGGTTTGTCCCTCCAGTTTTCAGGTTCCTGCACTCGTCTTCTCCCCAAAATAAATAAGTTTTTTCAAAAAATCACTGTTCCCCCAACCCTTTAGGTGTTGGTCTTCCCATGTGGCTCCATCGTCATTTCTGGTTAGTTTTCCTATTCCTTCAATTCAATTAAATTTATTGAAAGCAAGGAGAGATATACATAAGAAAGACGAGAATATATTAAAAAAGACAAGATATTATGTCTTAAACGATCTTTAAACAATGCAATGCTGGAAGCTGAAGTCTGCTATCCCTGTTGTTTTTATTTCAGAATATGTATCCGGTGGTACTCTGCGTCGGCGTGTGGAGAACCTTTCCATAGCCTATCCTTGGGTTGAACGGGTAGCCTGTGCACGGGATGTTGCTGAAGGCATGGTAGGCTTTACATTGAAACTGAGTGCCTAAATTTGGCTGAATATGGAAATTAACAAATGGAATTAATTAATTGCAGTTTATATTATTATCATATCTGTCGAATTAGGAAAGGCAGAGGAATTGTTTTTTGTGTTTTTCTCCGTTTTGGACCTAAATGTTTAGTTGTTGTTTGTTTATTGGTTCCTCATTAGATGTACGTATATGTTGCTAATGGATAGTTTTAGTGCTTAACGTTGCCTGTTGTGTGTATTTTACGCTATTGTTTCAGGACTATATTCACTCTATGGGCATATGGCATCGCGATCTTAATTCTGGGAATATACTGATACGAGAAGTTAGTTAGACAGTTAGTTTTAGTGATTTTATGGACAGTTTATTAACAAAATTTTCCCTTTATGTTTTTTGGAAAAAACAGATCTCAGTCTTGGTTTTGGATGGGGAAACTAAAGCATTTCTCAAAAAGTGATTGGATTTGGCAAAAGTAGTATTCATTTTAATGCAAAAATCATGAAGCCAGAACTTAGTCTATTTTTCCAGCCTGTCACGATTTCAGGAGATTCAGCAGGCTAAAACATGTTTTTGATGTCCGGTGAAGCCGGAATATTTTTGACAATTCTTGCCAAAGGTGTGGGCTCCCGAAAAATTCCGGGTGGGGAAGCAAAATCCTTGGTGGGGCGATTTTGATGGGGGGCTTCCCTGTCCTTGCTTTCGACCATTCCTTGCTCTCGACTGTTGGATATTAGTTTCTCTGGCTTATTTTTTGGTAATTTTTATGGGGGGGCTTCATGGCCCCCCCCCCATCGATGGAGGGCTCACCCAAAATGGGGGGGGGCATGTTTTCCGAATGTTTGTAGGTTTTTTGTGTATATACTGCTTAAAATCGCAAAAAATAACTAATTTTAGGTGTTTTTAAGCTAAAATAGTGAAAATTTAGGTAATATTCCGGCGCAGCCGGAAAAATTTTCGAAAAGTTAGGGTAAGAATGGTAAAATTTGATACTTTTTGGGGTTATGGAGGGCTCCTCGATTGGGGGGGGGGGGGGAAGTCGCCGAATGAAGGGCGGCCCACCCCCACCCCCCATTAGAGATAAGCCAGGTTTCTGGTGCACTAATTTAATAGTTTTATTAAATGCATGCGTTTGTAATTAATTAATTTATAGGTAGAGCACACATGTGTTGCTAGTCAGTTTACATCATTTTTGCTTCTTCCTCTTTGTTCTTCTTTGTTCTTTAATCAGACTTCAAGTTTTTTCACAAAAAGTTTACTTTTCCACACTTTTGGACGACTGCCAAAAAGTAGGACATCTTGGTTGGATTAATTGTTTCTCGCTAAACTAGATTGATCCCTCTTCAGGGAAGAAGAAACGGTTTAAAAGTAGTAAAGGTTATACTCTCTTGCTTGAAAAATTTTTTCGATCCTATTTGCTTAATACAGCTTATCTGTGTAGGAAACATACGTAGTATTGAGTTGTGTGGTTTTAACCCAGGTCTCGGCTATTGTTCCCTTACACAATATTATGTAGGGGCGCGATAGCGCCCCTACATAATATGGGTGTAAAGGCGTCTGCGCGGCCCCTGGAGACCGTGTGGGCCTAGTGCCAGCTAATTAGAGGTCCGGGAGGGGTAAAAAGGTTACCATCGTAAAGTACTCGAGTAGTACTACAAGTATCACCATACTTTTGGTTAAAATTCGGAACTTCGAAAGGCGATAGTTACCGTGCGGTTGTTTTTTTTTCTCGGTTAATAACGCTTATTGGAAGTGCATTTTCTAGCGAAGTGTTGGAACGATGTGGGCATTTTGGTCCAATGCTACTATGATATGTTGGTAGACAGTATCCCCCCATGCTACCAAACGAAGGTCATTTTGGCACTCGGCCAACTTTGGCTCTGTGCCAAGGCCCTAAAGTCGGACTTTCGCTATTTTGGCACTTCGGTTGAAATCAACTTTTTTTCACAGGCTAGCAGCTAGATCGGTTTGGTTTATTTTATTTGAATATTTGGGACTATGCGCTCAAAGTAACGAGGGGGATTTTTTAATTTCGTTCTGTAGCTTTCAGGAGATGGGCCCAAACTTTGCATTTTTCACCTGTTTTCACGAAAAGTCCCACTTTTACTAGAAATGGCCTAAAAGTCGCTAAAAATGGCGTTTTTCGGCCCTCTGGTGGTACCCATATATAGTAAATCGGGGTCGCGGAAAACGATGAGCATACTGCCGAGGTCGGTGGATGTGACCCCTGACCCACAGCGCCCACCCACAGTGGGTCCGGTGTGGGTCAAAAATGAAAGTCTTCAAAAGTGGTCATGTTTGGTATCAAATGAAAGCCCTTGGCGAGGCGATCAACTTTTGTCATTATGCCACCCACAAAAAGTGGCCCCACCGACCTGTGAGTGGGTGCCCCACCCACAGTGGGTCCGGTGTGGGTCAAAAATGAAAGTCTTCAAAAGTGGTCATGTTTGGTATCAAATGAAAGCCCTTGGCGAGGCGATCAACTTTTGCCATTATACCACCCACGAAAAGTGGCCCCACCGACCTGTGGGTGGGTACCCCACCCACAGTGGGTCCGGTGTGGGTCAAAAATGAAAGTCTTCAAAAGTGGTCATGTTTGGTATCAAATGAAAGCCCTTGGCGAGGCGATCAGCTTTTGTCATTATGCCACCCACAAAAAATGGCCCCACCGACCTGTGAGTGGGTGCCCCACCCACAGTGGGTCCGGTGTGGGTCAAAAATGAAAGTCTTCAAAAGTGGTCAAGTTTGGTATCAAATGAAAGCCCTTGGTGAGGCGATCAACTTTTGTCATTATACCACCTCCAAAAAGTGGCCCCACCGACCTGTGGGTGGGTGCCCCACCCACAGTGGGTCCGGTGTGGGTCAAAAATGAAAGTCTTCAAAAGTGGTCATGTTAAAATTTTGCATACAAATTGCCTACGGCATTTTTCAAGCTCCTTATATAAATAAGCACACTACTGGAAAGGGAACCTTTAAAACGACAGAAGGACAAGTAATTAAAATGCTCCTCCGGAGCATGAAAAAGTAATATGGGTGGTGGTGAAGTTGTAAAATCAAGAGAGGACTAGTCTTAAAAATGCTTAATATGGGGCTAGGTTCAAAAAAAGAAGAGGACTAGGTTGTGGGCGAATTAATATGGGCACAGCTTCGCCGAGCAACCCATATTCGCGGGCTTTCACGCTTCGCCATGGCGATTTTCATATACAAAGCGATTAATGTCAGTCAATAACAACAATTCCAGCAGTTCAACAATCGCTGCAAGTTGCTTGATAAAAAGTTAGATTAGCTAGGTATAAACAACAATTCCAACAATTATATAGTAATTTGGTTGTGCTGGACTACGGCAAGCAACGAGAAAAAACCAAGGCTATGATTGTAAAGCTAGCGGTTCAGTGGAAATAGAAGATCGTCGGAGAGAGTCCTGAAATTATCGTTGAAATATAGACTTTTCTTATAAATGGTTAAAATGCACAGTAAATATTAAGAGTTTGTTGAAAGAAATGTTTGCTTCCATTAAAACTCGTTAATCAGAGATGTATATGTTATTTACGCACCGTAACTAAATCTGAACACTGGTATACGTTTGTGTATGTGTATAACTTTTTCAGTCCGCGAATATGGGTTGCTCGGCGAAGCTGTGCCCATATTAATTCGCCCACAACCTAGTCCTCTTCTTTTTTTGAACCTAGCCCCATATTAAGCATTTTTAAGACTAGTCCTCTCTTGATTTTACAACTTCACCACCACCCATATTACTTTTTCATGCTCCGGAGGAGCATTTTAATTACTTGTTACAGACATAAATTCCGGGAAAGGAAAATACAAAAGTTGATACGAAACTTAACTTGTTCCTGTTATAATGTACAGAAAGTATACAGAGTGTACTAGAAATAGAATTGACTGTAAGTTTGTTTCTATAGCGCTATTCGTGTTGTTCTTATCATTCGTAGGTCGTTCGTTAATCGTTGATATCATAGCTTTTGTTCCTTTCCAATTGGGTAGTAGTCAGATATACGTATATATTGCTGCTTTGACGTTATCTTCTCGTAAGATTATCATATATACATAAACATTATCCATGGATATGTACAGTTCCCCTCTTGTCCCGTCCCAGTTTAGTGGTCAGTTGATGTCGGGCGCGGCAGGCTCAAAGGATCCAGTGGAAGGCTTGAGAGAGCTCTTGGAATGATCTGGTGTATCTGTATCTCTCCCAGTTGGAGTGATTGTGGCGGTTTTGGAGAGGCGACGGGTGTTGGTGTTGCCGCGTGTTGCTGTTCCGTTTCTCTCACTGCAAGCCGTGCTGTTGTTTTTGCAGTTTTGCGGTTGCTGTTGTTGTTGTTGTTGTTGCATCAAATCTTCGTAGAAGGCGACCTTCATTTCCATGATGAGGCGCATGAGGAGCATCTGCCAGGCGTGCCGAACCCGCAGCAGATCGTAGGATGATTTTGGCATCGTGGCTGAAACAGATGAGCCACATTTAGGAAAGTGTTGTTCAAGTTTTTTGCTTTCTGATTAGTTGCGAGTTGGCATGAGGTGAATACAGTTCAGCCTGTATGCTGCATCTAATCGAACCTGGGTTGAAATTGGTGATGGGCCCTGAATATCCGGATAATATCCGATTTGAGAAAAATTATCCGGATATCCTTTACACGAATTTACATTTAAGACAGGTTGATGAAAAATTTGCATATTTTTAAGAAAGTCTCTGAAAATGTTTGTGAATCCAAAGTTGTAGCTTGGCTTGATGACAGAAATTCAAAGCACAATGACAACTTGACAGAAAAGTTGTTGAAATTTTAACTATGAAATCGAATAATTTGCTTGAACTTAAGCTTTGACAAGGCGGACAACCAGGTAGCCGGATATCCGTTGACACAAAACAGGCGATTTCCGGATATGAAAAATATCCTTTGCTCATCACTAGTTGAAATACGGTAGTAAAGTTGTAGTTCACTATTTTTTGATATTGATGGGCTAAAAATTATGACAGTTTTTGTTTGACTGCAATGCAAGTATATACAATCCGTTCTTTGAAACGCTTGCTGCTACCAAAAGTTCAAAAATATTATTTTGCTGAAACAAAAGGTTTTTTCTAGTTTAATCCAGAGCTTAATACGTGCTTAGCTTTTTTACCATCGCAAGTCATTTGTTTATCTGAAGGTTTTTTACAGCTTTGCTCTGTTTTATTTTGGCTTGTAATTCAAGAAGGGAAACAACATAATTCGATCATAAAATGTATTAAAATTATGTTGGCACTTTCTCGCACAAGAATACGTATAAAACTACACTGTATATGTTATATATTGATAAATAATGCATTACATTCTTGCTCATATAATCCTGTGCGTACATGGAAAATGTAACGATGGTGTTTTGTTTACGCAAAGCTTTATAAGGTCTTAGCTAACGCCTTCACCTACATACACTATATATACATGTACCGTTTCCGTATCTTTGATATCTACATTCTTAGAATTTTTGATTGCATGCAATTTTTGAAGAATTTAAATTTGAAATCAAGTTTCCATACTGATGTGGGGGCAGGTAGTTGTAGGTACATTGACTGTGTAGCTCTGGCTCTGTTGTGTTTATAGTACATTTGGCACTGTATAGTCTACGTATATTGGGCATATATATAATATTGAGTATATTTATTTGCTTTTTGAACCCACCTACTGATTGCATGATTACGTACTGATTACTGAGTATTGATACTAGGTCGTGGGAAAGTTGCTATCGCTTGTTGCGTATGGGATTAGCAACAGAAACTGTCTTCGCGATGCGCTCTTGCAGAACGTTCATCAAAGAAAAAATCTTCTGATAAGCTGATTTGTTTGCTCGTAGTTGGTGTAATGGAATGTTATACACGTGTATACGTACGTATATATACGCATGTGTGTGTACGTACTATAATACAAGTTAATAAACGAAAGAAAGAAGGATGTCACTACAGAACCTCCGACCCGAAAAATTCGGGACTGAGGTGGGGATCGAACCCACAACCTTTGGCGATCTAAGCCAACGCTCTACCGATTGAGCCACCCAGGCCGTAAAGTATATACTAACTTGAATGAGCATAGAGGTCTTCGATTGTGTCGACTGCGAATCGGGAAAAGACGAGCCAGTATTCGGGGTTGAAGATGGAGGGATCATTCTTGACCTTCCTGGAGTGGACTCGAGCCACGCGTCGAGCGATGGTGGACAGGTGCTGCTCTGAATCGCTCTCCCCCACATAGCCTGAAAAGAAGTCAGAAGAAGAGGCAAGAGTTAGAGCAGTATCATAGGGGTCGCGGCAGCGACCCCTATAATATGTGTCAAAAGTCCCTGGAGACACCGTAAAATAAGCTGCGCAGAGGCTGCGCAAAATCCTGCGCAGATCCTGCGCAGATTTCATGCGCAAATTGTAGAGCACATCGAGTTTAGTATGTGTGCGAAGTTTCAGCCCCGTATCACTTTCCGTTAAAAAGTTGCGCCCCGGACCGGTTATGGCAGCGATGTTTTTTTTCCGGTTTCTCCTATTTAATGGTCGTATTGTCCTGACTTTCCGCCTCTTTCACGTAATCTGCAGCGGAGGCCGGACCTAAAGGGGTATAGGGTCTGGTAGTACCCCATGCGCCATTTAAGAATCGCTACTTTTTTTGCGCCGCAGGTGCGCCACAGCGCCGCAGCGGCGCCGCAAAGTCGGCTCAGAGCGAAAAGTGACCATTTTTTGTGGTCGCTGCGCAGCTCGAACGTTAAGAGCTGGAGCCGATTTCTTTTTATATTCAGAAACTACATATATTGAACTAACTAAATAGCTAAGTCTCGTTTCTCTATCACTTCCCATGCGACCACAGTGGCCGGTCAAAAATGGTGAAAATTCGAAAAATGAAAAATCGAAATTTCTCGCTGTGTATTCAACTTAGAAAGCTCAATTCTTTCATACAAAGGTTTTCTGGCACGGCGAATTGATTCCCGTAAGCAGTTTTGCCGTCGGACCCACCCATATTGCTGGGCTGGTTCCACTTTGCTGTCGGGAGGGTCAAGTCGGTGCCGACTTCCAAGAACACCATATAGGACTGTGCATAGCCTCTCAAAACTTTGTCCATAGGGGTTTTCTGGTGCGCCCAGCTCATTTCCGGTGTCCGTTTTGCCGTCCGACCCACCCATTTTGCTGGGCTGGTTCCACTTTGCTGTCGGGAGGGTCAAGTCGGTGCCGACTTACAAGAACACCATATAGGACTGTGCATGGCCTCCCAAAACTTTGTCTATAGAGGTTTTCTGGTGCGCCCAGCTCATTCCCGGAGTCCGTTTTGCCGTCCGACCCACCCATTTTGCTGGACTGGCTCCACTTTGCCGTTTGAAGGGTAAATCGGGTAGGGGGTCAAGTGGTCAAAAATAAAATTTTTCAAAAGTGGTCAAATTTGGTACCAAATGAAAGCCCTAAGTGAGCTGAACAACTTTTGTCATAGAATTGCATGCTCAAAGTGGCTGTAGAGTGCTGTGGTAGGGTGGGGGTGGGGACTTAGGTAATTTTGGGCCAAAAATTAAAATTTTCAAAAGTGGTCAAATTTGGTACCAAATGAAGGCCCGCATCGAACTGAGCAACTTTTGTCATAGAAGTGCGTATCTAGAGTGGCTGTAGAGGTCTGTGGTGGGGTGGGGTGGGGACTTAGGCGATTTTGGGTCAAAAATTAAAATTTTCAAAAGTGGTCAAATTTCGAGTCAAATGAAGGCCCGCATCGAACTGAACAACTTTCGCCATAGAACCACCCACCCAAACTTGCTGTGTCGGATTTATATACTTGCTTTCTCAACCGGAATTTAAACGACAGACATAGGCCCAACACACATATTATCCCCTTTTGTGCGGAGCATTTTTGTTACTTGTATATATATAGGCAAATTAACGTGGGGATCTGAACTGACGTGGTGTATACATCATTGCCAGAAATGCAGTAAACCTTGTTTTCTTTCTACCTACGTACGTATGCTGTTATACCAAAGGTAAAAGTGCGCAGTGCTCAAAACTGCAGTTCAAGCAGCAACTTCGACAATTTGAGATTTCCACAAAATTGCAAATATTTTTTTAACATTTGACTAAATGTCCTTAAAATTTGACCATTTCTGGGCACCTTTTCAAAGTGGAGTGGGAAAGCCCAGTGATGTCGGGCATGTAACGGTAAAAGGAGACCCCAAAAGGGAGAGCACAGCACTAAAGAAGATCCAGTAAGCTTTGCTGCTGTATTCTAGAATTGCATATGTGTGTCTACATCCAGGGTGTTTTTAGGTATTTTTTCCGGGGGGGGCCTCCCGGGGGGGGAATAAATTTTCTGGGGGGGGTAGATTTTTTTGCAAAAATGAGCCAAAGAATGGTATTTTTTGGCGTATTTTGCATGGTGAAACGCAAAAAGGTCTCAAAAATGCCAGGATTTAAGCTAAAAATAGCTATTTGTACAAAAAATCTCCGGCGAGGCCGGAAAATTTTTGAAAATTTGCCTATTTTTGGCAAAAATTTGGGCACCCAAAAAATCCCGGGAGGGGGGAATCAAAAATCCCGGGAGGGGGCGATTTCGGGGGGGGAAGGCATTTTCGGGGGAGGTCAATTTCGGGGAGGGGGGGCCCGCCCCCCCTTGTAAAATAAACCCTGCTCTAAAATATGCTCTGTCAGCTATGTACAAATACGTATATCCTAACAGTGGACCCATAGATAGCTGGCTTACTTCTAGGCCAAAATTTATGGGGGGGGGGGGGCGATATGGGGGGGGGGGGGGCTCGAAGAAGCCCCCCCCCCCCCCCCATCGATAGGGGGGGCTCACCGAAAATGGGGGGGGCATATTTTTGACAAATTTTTAGGTTTTTTGTGTAAAAATTGCTAAAAATCGCTAAAAAATAACTAATTTTTGGGGTTATGGGGGGGGGAGGTCGGATTTTATGGGGGGATCCTCGAATGGGGGGGAGGTCGTCGAATGGGGGGGGGGGGGCAGTAGGAGTAAGCCAGGATACGTAGTATACCAACCAATTGATAGTGTTGAAACGTACCGGCAATACTGCTTAGGAAACTGACCCAGCCCTCTGCATGATTTATGAAGGCGGGCGCCTCGTCCAATTTGTCCGCTGGGATATCTGAAAACCGCAGACGTATAGATATGTGCGCTTTTACATGAATTATATACGTATGAAGCGGTTCACTTTTGAAACCTGGAGGAGAAATATGATGGAAATTTTATTATGAAAAATTATGGAAATTTTTAAAACTGACTTAGACTGATGGTTTATAACGAGAAAGTTTTATAGAAAGTTGCGCACCATCAAAATCAGTTTGCATTAGCTCCCGATGGCTTCTAATTCGCTCCATTGAAACAAAAACAGAGTAATGAGTAACCCAACCAAACTGCTTTTATTATAAAATCGTTTGTTTGAATTTATCATGCATTCTAGGGCTAATTTTCGATGGCAGTAGTAAAAAGCCACAAATTAGTACGTATTTTTTATAAAATTAGATACATACACAAGTTCACAGCGCTTGGATTTTGACTGAAAATGTGTAATGCGGTAAGGTATATACTAGTGATGGGCACCGGATATTTTTTTATATCCGGATATCCGCCTATTTTTCGTTAACGGATATCCGGTTATCCGCCTATTCCAAAGTTAACTTCAAGAAAAATTTTCGATTTTGCAGTTAAATTTTTAATTTTTCTGTCTATTTTTCGGCAGGCTGTGAATGTCTATCATGCAACCAAGCCGCAACCTTCAAACCTTCAAAAATATTTTCAGGGGAATTTTTGAAAAATATTTTACAATTTTTTAAATTTTTGTCAAAAATTTGCTAATTTTTCATTGTTTTGACTTAAATGTACACGGATATCCGGATATTTTTCTCAAATCGGATATTATCCGGATATAAAAATTATCCGGATATCCAGTGCCCATCACTAGTATATACATTGTTGGTTGATGTTTAATCATCCCCATACATATTACATTCACGTCCATTGTCCATACCTTCGAGTTTGAAGGACTGTTTCAGCTGTGGATAGGTGGCAAAGATCCGAAGGAATATCTTCTGTCCAATCTTGCGGTCCGTGTGGATCCGCTGCCAGCTCTGCCGGATGGCCTCCACATCGTCCAGCCGGAGAAAGGCCCTGTCCGCGATCCGTTCCGGGGTGCAGGATCGTCGAGGGGTCAGTCGGACCGTCCCTGTTCCCGTGCCCATCCCCATCCCGTTCTGGGCGATCTGGGGTGAGGGGGCCGCTGCCTCACCCATGGGGGCCTGGGGTTGAGATTGTCGTCCGTTGTTGTAGCCTCCACCCCTTCCTTTGACTGAGGAAATGCAGTGGCCCATGTTGATTCTGATCTGATTGATTGATTGATTCTTAGGATTTTATGGTTTTGAATAGTATACGTAGCAACTATATATATACGATGGAAATTGAACGGATGTGTGTCGAAATAATATATATAGTAGAAATTTGTTGGTAGGTCGGTTCCTGAAATATATAGGAATAGAAATAAAGATAAATAAGTGTGATTGTGTCTCCCATTGGGTTCTGGGTTACCAGAGAGTTTAAAAGTTTCATTCCTAGTAACAGCAAGTAACAGCAGCTTATAGAGCTTTAGTATTAACCTAACAAAATAAAAAACAGCTTCCTAAAGTCATTTCTGTGTATGTCTAAGTTTATGAGTCGGGTCTGATAATGCATGACTTCGCTTGTCTGTCATCTGTCGCAACCATACTTGCAGACAGATTTAGCCCTAGGGTTAATTTTACAGCTTCCCTGCATAATCGTCCACTTACGCAATAGCTATATATAGGGCGCTTAGGATGTCGCATGATCGTTAGGGATTAAATCGTTTCTGATATTTCGGGGCTGCGAAAACGTTTGACTTAACTTATATATGTTTTGTGAAACCTTCTGGCTTACTTCTAGAACAAAATTTATGGGGAGGGCGATATGGGGGGGGGCTTGATGGAGGGGGCTCACCGAATATGGGCATATTTTGTTAACAGATTTTTAGTTTTTTGTGTCAAAGACTGCTAAAAATCGCTAAAAATTAAGATTTTCGTAAGCTAAAATAGTGTAAATTCCGTTAAAAATCCGGCGAAGCAGGAAACTTTTTTGAAATTTTAGGGTAAAAATGGTAAAATTTGGCAATTTTGGGGGTTTTGGGGGGAGGTCGAAATTTATAGGGGGCTCCTCGCATGGGCCCCCCCCCAGCAGAAGTAAGCCAGACCTGTAATTATTAGTTAATAGTCTCGTAACGTATATGCAATATATATTTAACAATATATATAAGTTTGTTTTTTGCTTATACTTATAACCGATAGAAAATTCTTGCCGTGAGCCTCAACATGTTTTGTAAAAAACAGATCTATATATACCGCAACTGCCATTAAGTTACATAAACCCATATATGTATACGTGTACGTGCATAGATAGCGTTACCCACTGTTTATGGCATTTCGTCAAAGAAAAAAGGAGTGACGTTTTTTGAGGGATTATTTCCCGCGCCCATCCTTATTGGGAGGGACGAGGGGGGCTCAAAGAGATTGGGTAAGTAGGTTCCATCCGAATTTAGGTCAAAGAGAAAGCCTTGAACTAAGTAAATAATTCATAGGGTGGGCAAAGAAAGTGTGCCTATGTGGCTCAGGGTGGTTGAAAAAGCTTCTAATTATATGCGTACGTACGACGTAAGGCCTTAGCCTTAGTCCGTTTGTCTGTCTTCTGAATGCATTAGCAAAACAAGGAAAACGTTTGGATCAGATGTAGCTTGATTTAAACAGTACGAGGTCCTAAATAAACACGTTTTTGAAATGGAACCTTTGAACCATTTCCCCTGCTTGGTGTATAGCAGGACCATCTTTGAAGCTAAGGTTCACCTCCTTTCACTCCAACCCCTTAAGAGAGGAACAGTAAATAAAGGCGGCGGGGATAAGGTCATTGAAAGTGGTATTTCCGTCTATATACGTATTTGTGTATTAAATTACTTAGGGTTTTTTCTGGGACAAGAACAGTTATATAGGACTCCAGAAAAAACGCTTGAGTTGTGCGGGGGGAATTTTTTAGCACACAGCTGATGGAAGAAACCCAGGGTAGAAGATATCTGCTATCTGCTCAGTTCTGTTTACTCTCAGGCAGGCGGTGTGGCTTTAGGTTACATAGCAGAAAGCGTACCTACGGATGGCTTACGTAGTCTTAGAGAAAGTGTTGGGTAAAGGGTGAAGATGAAAAAGCAGGGATTAGAGTGATGATGATGATGATGATGATTTTAATACGTTTTAATAATTAAATTTTGATTAATTTTAATTTTAATTAATTTTAATTAATTTTTAATTTAATGATTTTAATAATTTTTAATTTTAATTTTAATGATTAATTTTTGCGGCAACCCTTGCCTTATTAAATTCTCAGGGGCAATTCCTGCACAACCGTTTTAAGCGGCTTACAAGAAAAGACATTGAAAAAATGCTTTAAAAGAACCAAGTCAGACGGGTTTTCTAGCTGCGGAACCGGAACTGAGATTGTTGTAACGTTTCTGCCTCTAGGGTAATGGATTGCGTACATTCATTTACGTAGTACTCAAGTGCACTGTTGGAACTTCAAAAGGTATATACCATTAATTAGTCAACTTGGCCCACATCTGGTGCCTCCTAATGGACATTTATTTGTCACCTGTTTCAGGTTAATTTTAGATGTTTTGCTAAAAAATGATAATAGGTTACGTAGATGAATACGATACATGTATATAGTAAGCAGAGCAGACTTTTGTTGTATGCATAGTTGATAGTTCACCGTAAATTTGTATAAAACGGAATTATTTATAATTCCTAAAGCGGAATAATACATATATAATTCCGTTTTATATATTATATACAAATTTGCGGTGACACATATAGTTGGTATTAATTTAGGTAAGCGAATGCGAGCTATAGTCAAATAGACTCAACGATATATATGTAGGAGAGTTTTCTAAGATAATGAAGTGTCAAACTTTAAACAGGATAGATTTTTCTCTGGTTATACATAACATATACCTGGGAACAATATGTGCATCACAGCGGTTCGTACTTGCCTTTTTCATTTTGCGTTTTGATTGAATCCCCACGGTTTTGTGATATTAAATCAACAGAAAGAAATAACTCTTACGACGACTAATACGTACGTGTATATATATATATATATATATATATATATATATATATATATATATATATATATATATATATATATATATATATATATATATATATATATATATATATAGTATATGCTGGAGATGCGCACTGGCCGGATTTTTTCGGCCCGACCCGGCCCTCTTAAAAATTTCACTGTGCCTGGCCCAGCCCGTTTGAAAAATTTTTCGGCCGGCCCGACCCGCAAGCTGACAAAATCCGCAAAACCAAGCAAATTTCTAAAATTTTACTAAAAGTATTTTACAGGAATGTTCACAGAAAAACAATCACCCCGAAAATTCACAAAAAAACAATCGCCCACCTAGACGGCTAACAACAAGCCGCAGTCAGAAAATTTTTTCCATGGTAATAGCCACAAGTCCCAACCTTAACATAGGTTAGTTTGGCTGCCGAGACCCAACTCCTCCGACTAGGGTGCCCAAAATAGTCGACCCACCCAAAATCGGACCCTCGGACAACTCTGGACCAAAATTGAAATTTTCGCTGGTACTCACTACGGACTTTACGCAGCTACCCCATATTATGCATAGCTCTAAGCTATCCAACCATATATATTGGATTCCCTGCCATGTCCTCTGGCTTCGCCACCGGGGGTTGATTTTGTTTTTGTGAACAAATCCACAAAAGAAAAATCACTATCAACTTTATGTAAAAAGCATTTGGGGCAATCGCTTGGGCAATACTCATGCTGATGATGAATTTTATCAGGAACTGTAATAATAGTGTAAAGCAATGTATAATTCTTTCACGTGAACCTATGAACCTTTTAGGTAGTCTGCACAAAACTGGAATTCTATCGGATCTAGAATTTACACTATAGACAAATCTACTTATATACCCACTTCAAAAGTTCAAAAGATGTTAAAATCATCTAATGTATAAATAAAATCTCTGTTTTTGATAAAGTTTGTCAATTTCGTTAGCATATATTTAGTACCGAATCCAAAAGCGAAGCGGGTTCGATTAAAGGATAGAAACAAGGAAAGAAATGCTTTTTTACAGTTCCGAGAAATTATTTTATTCCAAGTTTTAAACTTACTCTAACTTCAGAAGATTAGGATATATACTTATTATGATATGAAACTATTAAACCAGTCAGCAAACCAGATTTAGGCTGGCTGGTAAATTCTAAATTTTATTGTATTAAAAAGTGTATATACATAGAATAAATTAATGTGCAACGATTTTGTTTACCAAAACAAGATTCATTTAAAGTTTACTGTACGTGTGTGTACACATTCCTACAACAAGAATAAATTTTTAACTCCGCACAATTTTGAGGCGCATTCGTTCGCAAACTGTTTTTAAAATTGTAATGCTTCCAACTGGGTACTAGATGGATTGTTGGTCATGGTTGGGTTTTATGCTAACTGTTTTTGACATGTGATGCAGATATAAACGTATAACGTTGTGAGAAATGGAATTGGAACTTTTTGTTGCTCCCGTTCCGCCGCCCCCTTTGTAGGGGGACCGGTTCGGGTTTTCGATTGTCTTGATTGATTAGATTGATGATTGATTTGACCAGCTATGACCAGAAGCTGAAGGCAACCAATTGCAACGCTTTTGCGATTGAGCGACTGAGATGTACGTACATAGAAAGAAATATTTTGTTGGACTTATTGTTCCTGGTTAGAAAGAAAATTTTTTGGATGATATCAAAGAAATCTCCTCTGAGAAAAAGTGGGCAGGTTTACGTATTTGAGAGATTCAGCTGTGCAGTTCTGGCAAGCCAGACCTCCATTTGCTGCCAAACTTTATTTTGACTAAATTCTGTGAAACTTGGAAATGAACAGTGAACATGCCTATATGTAATATATATATAGGTTGTGGTAATTAAAAGCAAACTTAATCTTAGCTCGAAATAACTTTTAAGATTTTCAGAATGAAGAAAAACCTATTTTTTTCTACCAATCTTTTCTGAAATGACTATATTGCGTGATAACGTGTGGGATTAACATTATATACATATATGTCAGTGTCGTCTGTGAATTTATGCTTGTTCTAGTTGCGTCATTGTTAGTTTATAGTTATGTGTATATATGTAGTGTGGGTATGGTGGTATATGTACGAGGGCAATAGTTACTGTGTGACACCCAATTGATGGAGATTTCATCGCTCACTACATATAAAATTAGGTATTCAGCTAAGTTAAATATTGTTCAGATGACCAATTAAACACTTCTATTATATAACTATATAGACAATTTTTACCAAGTAAATTTTGTGGAAAAATCCTAAATAAATCAATGTAAAGCTGGTCTAAATCTATGTTGACTTTTTGGACCTGTTTAAATATAATAGTAACAAAGGGGAAGTAAACACTGCTATAAACCTTTACATAAATGCGCACCGAAAAAAATGCCTCAAGTGCCTTACAGAACATTTCTGTGGATCGTGGAACTTATTTGATTAGGGAGGGGAACAGAATATTGTCCAACTTCTATCTTTCTCTACTTTGGGTGCCTAAGTATAGATGTAGGGACAGCAATAATTAAGGTTTACATTTGTAATTAAGATAATCTTTGATTAGTGAACGGCACCCACCCCACGTACCCTTCGCTCCTCCTAAAAGTCAATATCTCCTCAGGAACTATGGTAAGTTGAAAAACAAAGGCAACCCTTGAACTGTACGTAAAAAGATGACAGAATTGCATAATTTTAATATGTAATCTTAAAGAATTAATTTTGTGTGGGTTTTTCTTGAGTTTTTGTGATTGATTTATTCAATCGAACAATTTTTTCTGACATTTACGCATTTATGCAGCTTTTTTTCTGAATCCTATTCTTGTTCCTAATCAGGCGCGTAGCCAGGGGGGGGGAATGGGGGGAATTCCCCCCCCCGAAATTGTGTTGCCCCCCAGGAATTTTTTCCTGCCATGTGTAAAACGCCAATTTTTCAAAAAATTTTCGCGCCTTCGGCGCGAAAAAAGTGTATTGTACCAGTATCATACGTATTTCGCACTAACAGATGAGTACCAATTACCCTATTTCGGTCTACTTTGACCACCTTCTGCATCATTTGGGTGCATGAACAAGCACTGCGCCTTAAATATTATTGTAATTTCAACGAATGCTCTGTAAAAATTCCACGAAGGTCACGAAATGGAAAAATTTCTCAGCTTCTGGGGGGCTCCGCCCCCCAGGCCCCCCGAAAAATTTTGCATTCCCCCCCCCCCGAAATTTTTTTCTGGCTACGCTAGTGTTCCTAATCATAGTTCAGCTTTATGCTGGATGACTACAAATTGGCATTCTTTGAAATTGATCTGAAACAAATTCCATTTCTTTTCATTGAAAAAAACTTCTTGTCATTTTTCCTGTCTTTCCGCTTTTTCCTTCCGTTTCTTCTTGACATGATCAAACAGGCGTGTTATGAAGTTGGGATTTCCTGAAACTGAGTCTGTGGGAAAAGTTACAGACTATGGAAAATAGCAGCTACATATATAATATATATTTCAGTTTAATGTTTATAGGTTTTATTTTTTACAATATTATATTTGTGTGCGCATGCTAATCTTACGTAGATTGCAGTTAAATTTGTTTATCCTGTGCAAAAAAGGCCAAAAGTGTGGAAAAAGATTGTAGGAAACATCTGCCAACGACATTGACAAGTCTATGACAACTTGAATGTGGTACCTTTCAGTGCAAACGTTTTGCATTTGGTCACATTTTGTGTGTCCTGTTTTTTCTACTGTGTCGTATATTTTCAGTTATTTTCATTTTTCTTTGTTTTTCTGTTTCTATAGGAGGACGGTTCTGGTGTAGTGGCGGACTTTGGTCTGATCCAGTTGCAGGGTGCCAAGAAACTTCGACGTCTCACGGTTGTCGGTTCTCCCTATAATATGGTACGTATGCATCCTACTGTGCTAGCGTTCAATTATTTTTGATGGGAAAATCTTGGGGGTGCTTGTCGGATTTGGGGGGGGGGGGATGGGGACATTTTTTTCGAGAAATGTATATAAATGGCTATTGTTCGTCTGCTGAGCTACAGATTAACACTATCATGCATAGCTTCAGTTTGTGTAAAATTGGCAAAAAGAACGATTTTAGTTTTTCCATTATCGATTTTCTAGGCTCCGGAAATGCTGCGTGAGGGTCAGTACGACGAGCGAGTGGACGTGTTCTCCTTTGGAATCACGCTCTGCGAAATGATCGGACGGGTAACCAACTCAGTTTAATTTAATTTTATTTGTTCATTTCCCCCTAATTAGTCTCTTGAATGATGATTGGTATTGTAGTCAGTGGTTGTCGTTGTGTTGGACTTGTTGTGTGTCTTGTTTGCAGGTGAGCGCTGACCCCGACGTGATGCCGCGAGATCGCGACTTCGGGCTGGACCGAGGTCTCTTCGTCTCCGAGTTTTGTCGCGGCTGCCCCACACCCTTCTATCAGATAGCCTTCCGATGTGCCAGTGTCTCTCCCAATCAACGGTACGTTCCTCCTTTCAATACCTACCAACCCTGGGTTCATTCTGCTGGGGGGGGGGGGTGCATGGATAAACTTCTTTTCCCCCTTTAAAAATCACGAAAGTGGATGCTGGTCCTTCTGATACTAACTGTTGTCCCGAAAACATAGTGCTAAGAACTTTTTCCTTTGGGGATGCTGTGGGGTTAGGGTTGTGCCACTAAGAAATTTTTGGGCCTTACTGATTTCTCTGTTCGGGCCGAGCCCGAGCCCGGCCCGAAGCTCAAGGCACGAGCGGCTCGAACCGATTCACAGCTCGAACAGCCCGAGCGGTTGGAACCGAGCCACGGCCCGAACGGACCGAGTTGCTTCAGAACTTGGAAAAGAGTACTTAACTTATTGATTAATTATCAAAGTAAGCTAAAAATATTTGAAAAAATAAAAGAAGCTATTTAAAGCATGTACAAATATTTACATATTCAGAAACGTAAATATCTTAAACAGGTATATTTCGATAATTTAAACTTTTGTTTTTGATTTTGGGTATTTGAATAATATATATTTGAAATAATTATTTTATTTTTAAAACATTTAAAGAGCACAATGCATTTTTCAAAAATTTGTAGCTGGCCCGAGCCGAGCACAACCCTAGCTGGGGTGGGCTGAAACGTTCGATGGGCAAGGAAAATGTGTCAAGATTTCACTTATTTGCTTTATTCTCTAACTACTTTGCTTTAGTGATACGAGTACGAAAGCGTATATACCCTTTTTTAATACATGAAAAGTCGCTTCGTCTTCTGTCGTTTAACTACACAATTATTTGTACCTGATGCATGCATGCGCATAGTTTTCATTTTTTGTTGTGTTGTTGTAGACCGTCTTTTTCCCAGACTCGGGACTGGTTGAATGAACTGTTGGGCCTTCTGCTCACTGTTCCCCCGACCACAGCTCCCACGCCCGTGACCAACCAGTCGCGACCGCCTTCCCTACGACGGACTACTGACGACCCCTACGACGTTCCCTCTTGTATTGTGAATGGTGGGGACACGGGCAGCACAGGCGAGTTCCTACTTCCCACTTCCTGTCCTAGAGCTGCCATCTCCACCTCATATTCGTATGATGGTGCGAGTGTTGAGGATGCTCTGTCGGATTTGACCTCCACTACCACAACCGGTGATGATTCGGGCAGGGGGGACCTGTCGCCTACTTCCTCCACCTCCTGTGGACCGCCCCTGTTCCCCCCTCATTCCATGACGGACGGCCCGTGCCCAGAGTCCATCAATGGCTCTGTCCACCGTCTGTCCAATGGGACAGCCTCTGGCGTTTGTAATGGACAACGCTCTTCGGCTACGGTTACTCCTCTGCCCTCGTCTGTACAGAATGGTGGTGCGGACCCGGACAGCCGGTTTGTCTTTGCTCAGGAACGGTCGCCCGGCCTCCTGTCCTCCGGTCGATACTGTGATTTTGTGAACGGTCTGGGTGGTTCCAGTCGTCTCAACGGCTTTTTCTCCTGCAGTCCAGACCAGTTGACGCCTCGCGATGCCGTCAGACTGTGGCAGTCTCCGCCCCTGAACGGAGACTGTACCCTGACGACCAGTGGTGGCACCTGTGGAGGGGTGGATCGTAAATTTTCCACCCTACTCCGAGCCATCGAGCAGTATGTGGCTCCGCCCCGACCCGATGAGGGAGAGGGTGGTGCCCCCCTTCTGCCGCCGCCGTTTCGCTGTTCCAGTCCCGAAGCCGTCCTGGCGAGTCGAAGACACTCGAGAGCCTGCAGTAGTCCCCTGGTGATCAAGAAACGAGCTCATACCTTGCCCCACCCATCCTGAGATGATGGCAGCGGTTTTTTTGGTTTGTCAATTTGATCTGAGGGGCCCTGGCTTCTTCCTACGGGGGCAGAAATCTTCCCAGAATCCCCCCAGGATTCGAGCTTTCCCCCCAGAGCCCAAAATTGCCCAAAAAGTGGGGTTTTTTAACGTACATTTCCAAAAAATTTTCCGGCTTCGCCAGATTTTTAGTCATTTTTTGGCTATTGTAATGACAAATTTAAGCTAAAAATAGTTTAACTTTTAGCTCAGCAGCAAAAAATAGCTGTTTTTAAGCATTTTTCACCCCCCCCCCCCAGTCTAGGGGGCCCCGTAGACTCCCCACTCAGAAATTTTGTTTAGGAAAAAGCCAGAGGGGTGCTTTTAAACTCATCGGGGGGTGGGGTAGGGCTGTTAGCATGAATTTTTTAATTCGAGACTACTCCCTTAGCCCTGCTCTTGTGCTCTACTCTGCAATTTAGTGTTCATGTCTCATTTTATCAAAAACCTTGTTACCATCATTGAAAGAGGCAGGCTCCTGTCTATATTCGTGATTCATTCATGCAGTGCAATAATATTTACCTACTTGTGAGGATTCTGACAAGGTCAGTCAGTCGGTCTCTTATGTCAAGTTTTGCGTGCGTTCTGCTCAGTCTTACTTTTTTAACTATTCTTGCAATGTTTCTGTATATTAGATGGACGTGTATGTATACTTTGTTGCTTGTACTACTTTCTAAACGTGTCAACTCTACTCTTTTGTTCAGTTTTCTCAATTTGCAGTGTGTAATGCTTGTATATTTACTTACACCTCTGTTGCATACTTCTTGTATGTTAGTTTGTGTGTTTGTGTTTCTTTTTTCTAAGATGGAGGGCTAGTTGTCAGGTAATTTTCAATTCCTCGACAAGTTAATCATATTTCAAGCACAATAATTCTGACAGTGTTGAGAGATGACGTTTTAAACTCTGTTGACTGAGTTAGAATAGTTTTGATCATTTTAACTTGCAGTTGAGTGGGGAAATTTTGTCTCAGAGCATAATTGGTCTACAGTTAGTGCATATGTATTTTGCTGTTTGTTTTCCTGTAGCCGGCATGAAGCCTTTTGAGCTGCTTTAAAATTACTTGTAGGTATTACTGCCTTTGTTGGTGTCACTACAACACCTTTTATTTCTTCTTTCGTAGTCGTCGCCGTACATTAACATAGGGTGGGGTCTTGGGATAGGGGCCTGTTTCAGAAAACTTCTAAGGGGGCTGGTACCTTGAACACAAGTTATCGAGGGGCTGTGCATCATGAGCCGTAGGCAACGAAATTTCTCACAGAATTAATGTTAGTAGTAATAAAAGAGAATAATTTTTAAAAGCTATGACTCTCACCGATCGAATTCTGGTTCTATTTCTTGCTTTGGGATGATCAAAAGGGGGCTGTTATCATGTTGCCGTGCAGCAAACTATAGTTTTTCGTATTGTGTACTCCGCTTCCACACGGCCCCCTGCCTTAAATTAAATTCTAGTGAAACCTGTTGCAAGAATGTTGCAATCCAGTGACTTCTAGGCATTGTCAGTCTAGGCCGTTCGAGTTCGTCCCATTCTGACGGGGTAAGACTGTTTGGACTGGTTTTTCGCCAAATGTGTAGCTGAAGCAACACGAAGAAAGGCCACAGGAAAAGATGCAACTTACTGTCAATAATATAGCGTTGCAAGCTAAATTTTTTGCGGTTGCCCTTGGTCTTCCCCTCCCTACCCTTTCGAATCGAATTTTGGGAAATCGAAAAATTATACGATATTTTTGATCTCAGCATGGTCGAAAACATACCCATACTAAATTTCAGTTGATTTGGTCAAGTTTTGCGGAATCTGTGTCTCACTCAGTTACGGTTACAGTGTCCCCCCCCCCGTCACTCAATGAAACCCATTGAGATTATGTTGCAAACCAGTGATTTAGTAGGTTGCCTGGTGGAAGTCTTTGGCTCCACATGTAATAAAGCTAATTTTCCTCACTGGGAATCTTTCTGGAGTGGTTTTTCGCCATGTGTAGCTGAAGTTACACGAAGAATAGCCACAATCAACGAAACAGCACTGAGTATAGCAAATTTTAACAGTTGCGCTCCTTATCTAATAAGTAATAATAATTTTGCTGATTTAGGCGACATGATTTGCAGTTGTTTTTTTTCAACAACAACTTCAGATTCGTGTTGTGCGACCCCATAAACCCCCACATGCAACTTTTCCTCAAAATCGATGAGTGATAAAATTGTAAAAATGGGTCCTCCCCCCCTGGTTAGAAGTGCTGTATTATTTTTCATTCCCAGTATACTTGCATGTAAATGCCATGTTGCCTCTGAATGGCGTTTTGAGCTCAATTCTATTGTTTCCGTTTGAGAGCGTTATTTTTGCACTCGTTTTGTGTATCTTTGTGTATATTGTCAATTATTTTTATTGTAGTATATTTATATACATATATTTAAGCTTTACCAGCGTAACATACGCACATTCCTGCGAATATATATATATATATATATATATATATATATATATATATATATATATATATATATATATATATATATATATATATATATATATATATATATATATATATATATATCTTTGTATACCTACTTAACTTTTTGCACTCTGAAGTGAAGTTTTTTGTGTGAATATATATAATTATGAATAGTCAATACCATATGTGCATTGTAATTCCTGTTTGTTGTAATTACTACAAAGGTGTTCGATTAGATTGAAAGTGAAATTTTTTGCTACACTGTACAAACGTATTTATAAGCGGAAATGGTTTTCATCCATTCTTGAAAGTATTAAGCTGTTTGTGTTTAGGTATGATTTTTGAATGTATATAATGGTTATATACTGATAATCAGAAGTATGTATAATGTAAATTAATTTTGTATTGATATGCTGATATAATTGTTATTTTCATCTATGTAATTCATTGCTTTGTTATAATTCCTGTCAATTTCACATTCCTATTTGTTTCATATTTTGTTTAGTTTCGCTAAATACGTGTTTTGAGTCTTGCAATGCGCCCAATTTTTTGTCGTTAATTTTTTATTAGTAAAATCACACGCGTTTCCTTTTGTTAGGTTTAAGGAAGGCAGTCATCACCGATGTGCTGCCAGTTTTTGCGGTTTCCGACCTCGTTCGAAGTCAAAGTAGGCGTTTGATATGCCAGATCAATTGATTCTACCGGACCAGGATCTGGTAAAAGTGGCACCTGATTTTCAGATCCGAAGAAACTGCAGTACTGGTAGCTTCTAGTGTTTCAGTCACTGAAATTGAAACAAACTATTGTGGGAGAACTGAAACTGAATCCAGATTGTTTAAAGATCTGAAAATCGGACTGAAGTTCAGTTTTTTCTCAAAACGTGAGAATTTGAAGGTTTTAAGCAGCTTTTCTGTTAATATTGTGCGGCCGGAGAATAAATAATGATCAATTTATACATTATGGTATTCTTGAAGGCTAGAAACTGCAGTTTTTTGAGAACTGAAACTGAAATTATTTCATGATCCCGTCTGAAAGCTGAAACTGTTTTGGGAGAAGTCCTGAAACTGAAACTGAGATTATCCCGGTCAGCCACCTAAAACTGAAACTGAAACTAAAATCGGTTGTTGAAACAACACTCAACCAACACTAGTGTAATGGGTGGGTGTGTCTGATGTGTTAATAGTGTGTTTATAAGTATGTGTATTTTTTAGAAATGGTAGAAATTGTATGTGTGAAATTCATGTGTTAAGATTTGTTCCCAAACTGGTTTTTAATGTTGTGTTTTTATTCAGCCGCTAGGCGGCGCTTTCGAATAACAAAACTAGATAGGAACCTTCAACCAATGAAAACTTTCCAGGCTGCTCTCAAAAATCAATACTCCTATCTGATTGGCTATTTAGGGGGGTGGCCTGACGCAAGAACGAAAAGTAGTCAGTTAATAGTTTTTCTGTCGTCTCGAGTGGTTGCGTTTTTGCGGTCTTCCCCATATACGTATCTTTTTATATTCACGTTCCCCCTCTGTTTTTCTTTGACTACTGTCCCCTGTAAGCTAGGATCCCTGGTCTTTCTTTGTGTTTCTTTACTGTCTGGTGGCTTGCGTAAATTCTGGGTTTCCCCTTTGATTATATTTAACCGTCCCCCGATCTGGTCGTACCGGCCAGATCAGCCCTCAATTATAAATATTTTCTGTGGATGCTTTATGGCCTTTTACTGACGGATATAACTGAATGTTGGTAATTAGTAAGTTATCAAGTGTTTGTTTGAGTATTTGTCAGGTCATTTTGTTTTGATTAGCTTTGTTTGGATTTGTGAAACTAACTTTTATTGTCTTGTGAAAATATTCTAGTTAGGTTTTAAAAAGTAAATAAGGTCTCCAATTAATTGTAGAATTAGGCCATAGCATTTATTGTTCGGTAGGCAGTTAGGTAGTTAGAAATCTGGCAGTCTGAGTTTGAGCGTATTTTTGTGGTATTGTTTCGTATAAATTTGAGTTAGGGTCACTGTTGTTCCATTAGCTAGTTGGCGAGGTTGTTGCTACAGGTCGACTGGAACAACATCTCCTTCAGGTCTGCTGTTTCCTAGCGCGCAGTTCCCACTCGTAGTGCTTAGTAGTCAGGTTGACCATCTACTAGCATTACACTAGTAGCTTCTGTGCTGAGAATTACATTTCCCAGACTACACGTCCAAGTCCGCTTGATGTCCTTCCACCGGATATAACAGGGCCTTGTCTGTATCTCAGTTTGTCTCAGGACGCATCTAACTGTAGCTTGTTGCATTTTCCACCTCCGAATTAGTGTTTGCAACGTTCCGTCCCTGTCCAAACAGGATTTCCGGTAACCGACCGCTTTTTAGTGGGCCGGCCGAGAACCGGCCGGTCGGTGGTAAGCTGGCCGGTCGAATAAGGGCCGGCCAGCCAGCCGGTGGCATTTGTTGCAGTCCTTTCGTCTTCCTCTCTTCATCTGCGGGGAAACTGCCAAGTCTCTTATTTTTGCTTGTATTTTGATAGCTGGAGAAAAGTGGCACCAGCCGGCGGTACAGACCGGTGTCGAAAATCGTGAAAATTGGGCCGGTGAACAACAAACACTACTCCGAATGAAACCTTTCCCAAGAATGATGCAAAACGAGTGACATTGACTATTGGTACACCTCTAGGATCCATGGTCCGGCAACCGCCGTGTAATTGCTTTTTAGAATGGTTTTTCGTCTGTAGCTAAAGCTACGCTAACAAAAGCCACAACAGCTGAAATGAAACAAATGGGTTGACTTAATTAATGAACGTGCCGATTGTTTTGTGGAAATTATCCAGTTTGTATTTTTCCCGTGGTGCCACACCCCAGATGCTTTCGCGAGGAGTGGTAACGCCAGACCAATTTTGCTCAGGGTCCACGGTCTGGCGTTGAATAATTGCATAATTGCATAATGCGTAGGCGTAGGCAGAAGCAGAAGTGACTGCGCTGCTTTCACAGCATCGAAGCCACCCGTTGGTTCCATCCACAAGGGTTTCCCCTCGTGGACGGTCAACTCCTTGAAAATCTCAGATAAGTACAATGTGCTATTGGGCGGGGGGCTTATATCTGGTAATCCTGCTGTACCAATCCTGTCTAATCGTAAGCGTTGACTACCAGCTGGAACCAGAAAATTTTGGCTTGAGGTATTGCATCAACAAGTGAGCAGTTTTTAGAATAAGGATCCTTCGGATCCCAAGTTTCGTGTTTGCGGCCGACATTTGCAGAGGGTTGAATAGAAATGAAAGTTGAAATTTTCCCCAAACTGTCACTTCTGAAAATGGACAAAATTGATTGCAGCTGTTGCTGTTTCCGTAACAGCGAAATATGACCTAGCCCAAATCAATCTACGAGGCAGCCTCTATAAATTGAATCGAACGTTATTTCTGCAGGAATTTCGAAGCCAGCTCCAGAAGGCTCCCAATTAAATACCCAATCATGGTACAGTTTGGGTCAGACTTTCGCATCTGTCAGAAGGCTGTAGAGACAAAAGGACAGAAAATATTTTAGAGAGATTTTCTCAGGATGTTGCAGACGTGCGTTGGATAAAAAGGCACCGGAGATCTAGCATTGACCTAAACCCGTCCATTTTTACCCTTGTTACAGGTTTGTAACATTATGCGGGAAAGGGTTAATAATAGTTGCTAATCGTAACTAATAGTTAAGATTAATTTATTGGGCCCCATGATGTGCTGGTGCTGTTTGGCTGACTTTGACACCTGAACCCTGAGAATTTTACAAAAGCATCACAGCTGATGCTTGGTTTATGCTTGCCATACACCACTTTAAACGCTTCTACTGAAAAGACGGATAAACTTACCCTCCTTCTTTTGATTGCTGGCTGCCAGTGATATTGATTTATAGCATTCTTTGTTGGATCGACTATGGTTTTGTATCCATTTTTTGGGTTGAGCTGTAAAATACAACTGTAGAACATAGGCACTTGCTCTTGGATGAACATTAGCAATCTGAATACAAAACCGTATATTCAGTCAGAATTCTATGATGATCTGATTCTGTGTTATGTTCTTTTCAAGGTATTTATATATGCTGCATCTTTTAGATTTGCGAGTCTCTACTTCTTCTGTTGCGTTTATAAGCTGAGCAAAAGTTGAACAAGTTTTGGAAATTCGAAAACATATTAAGTAAGTCTAACAAACTTAGCTTTTGTCAGACTGTGTTTTCCACGCGGTTGATCACCCAGTTTCTATCGCTAGACTTCAAGCAACACTGTGAGAAAAAGTTTGAAAGTGGTCCGAGCAGCATTCAGGGGAATTGTAGAGGCTTGCTGAAAACTCCTTCAACTAAAAGTATAGAGATTAATTTTTAACTTTCTGCAAATTGTGCTTGTGGCTCAAAATTTCAGTTAAATCATACACATATCTGTAGACAATTTGTTAAACCACTAGTCAAGGTGCAACTGCATTTACAAAACTGCCTATTTTGACCGCCACTGCCAGCAAGGTTTCAGTTGAGTGCGGTCTCGTCTGGCGCTCAGTTAATCTAATTTGCATAAAAGTTGGACACAAAGGAACCCGATCCCTCAAGAGCCCGCATCTCGAGCAGTCTCTGATTATGTGATTGTGACTCAGTTATCCATTTCATTCTGTCAACCCTACCATTTCATATCCTCTACTCTTCCAGTCTTCAGTGTTGCTTAGCAAACAGTGGAGCTCTTCTGCTGCCTCTCAACTAAAGTAAATCCTAATTAGTTTTTCTCTCCGTCAAACAATAGTCTGAAGAACCATTAGCAGAGATGAGATGAGGTACCCTCTGTTGGAGACCAGTGATTTTAAGCCTCTCTCCACAAAGACGAGGGGATCTGCGCTTTATGGTTTCTTTCCTTCAGTTGGTATAATCCCTTAGGTACTTCAGATCAGCCAGTAAGAATAGTTCGAATTTCACAGGTTGCTAATCACAAAAAATAAACTTTGCGCCCGTTTGTTACATTAGTTCATACCATGGATACGATATTAGGGTCTTTTCAAGAAAGGGTAGAGTAGATTTAAAGTTAACTCGATCCTTTTAATTAAAGAGTTCAAAGGGTTAATTTTAAGTCTACTCTACTCTGCTCGACTCTTGTCTTAGCTGTCTTGAAAAGGCCCTCAGTAAAGAAAAATAGAAGATTACCTGTTAATATAAGAAAGATGTGGATACAAGAAAAAAATTGATATCAACGTACTAAGACAGAAAACATATGTACATAGATGATACAGGCTTGAGATAGAGTCTTACCATTAAAGATTTTTGGTAGTACAGATACATAAGTATTAGTTCCTGAAGTTATTCAATCCTTTTTTTCAGTAATTGGCTTAATGTTTTGATTACACCCTTCCGGTATTCATAGTTCCAATATTTAGTTTGGAGCTCCAATTTAGTTCCCCCTAGTTTGTCTGGTAGCTCCAATTTAGTCTGAGTAGAGCACTTTGGCTGCACTAAAATTGACAAAATCAAAAAACTGATGGATTGGTGGCATCTTGCAGTCAAACTTAAAACCAATAGATTGCCCTCATTTTGTATTTATCAGCTGATAATCTCTAATGCTTTTTGACAGCTGTACTGTATAACTATTTCTCCGGTTTGAGTGAAGTTACGTCAATCAGAAGTGCACATGTATACTGTTGTAGCTGGATATATGGAACAAAATAGCTGTAAACCTTTTAGATCCTCATAAGATCATTTGGTTTAAAAGTTAGTTGGACCAAGAGTACCTACATAATAGCTGTAGTTTATTATATACTTTTGTTTGGACTAATTCCTGAAATATACTTCTCAAAGCTGGTTTATGATGTTAGGTTGAGAGAATTAGAACGTATAATTTGCACTTTATAATTTTAGAATTTAGAAGGAAGATCTTTATGCAGTTGTTCCCTCCTCCATTAGTTGTTTGTCTTTCCATACACCATGATTGGTCTTGGTAGCACTGGTGAGAAGCAAACACTGATTTTGATCTTAGTGACCTGTCTCAACACGAAATCTGTTACGGTATTTGGCAAGCTGTTCACCGCTTGTGACGTACCATCCCTATTTGACGCGAACTTTTTTCGCAAATGCGGTCCGAAAACCGTACCGCTAACGGCGCACGCTGTCTGCGATCTCAGTCACGAATTGACAGTGCACAATGCGGAAGTTTTGAATCATAAACTGTGGCAACTGAACATGTCTTCCTGTAGATGCAATCAAGGATTGAAGGACGGTAGGCCTAAAAATGATTGACTCAACTAATAGGGTCTAACTGAGATCCCAAAACTACAAGTTTTTCCGTAGATTAAAGTCACGAACTAGCTAAGAATACTAAACCAACCCAGTAATTTAACCCTCTTCTGCCCGCCCAAGACTTCTCGGGAAAATGGGCGCAAAATGACCGTGTTAAAGTGGACGTGTTAAAGATAAAAGGAGCAAGTGCCCAGATTGCCAACCGGCAACTGGATCCTGTACAAAAAATAAGATGCCAAAAATTACCACTTGTGCCAAATGGCCGCCGCGGGCATGAAAGGGTTAAGATACTGAGGCCGAAAACGGTAAATTTAGTCCAGTTAACTATACCTACTTTGTTCAGTGTTTCTGTAATGCGGATTAATTTTAATCTCTTTCATCTGATGAAAAATAGGCCGACCACGTAGATTGTGTTAGGTCCAAAAGTGAAAGGCATGATTCACTCTTAAATTTCCGAATGTAAAAATAAGATTTGAATGGATAAATCTGAATAAATCTAAAAGAGATATCCAATCCAATTTAGCTTCAGCACACACTGCCCCGCTACCATACGGCACTACAAGAAAAAAGGACCTGTAAGGATCTGTAGCCAATAAACAGTGTTTGCATGACCACGACATATAGGTGATCACAAAACACTGCATCAGATCAATTAACAGTACTACGAAAGATGTGAAGAAAAGTGTCCAGGGTGGGGATCGAACCGCCGAGCTTTGGTTTAATAGTAGAACGCTCTACCACTAAGCCACATCCCCGGACGTTAAGAGTAGGTTATTACGCTGATTTCAACCTTTCTGGGTTGCTGATATTTAACAGTACAGTTTTCCTACTGCGTTTCAGTAGTTCGTCTTGCCTGCTCAAGACTCAAGCGGAACTTCGCCATCGTCACGATGAAGTCAGCACTCCTGCTTCCACTGCAGTTCAATGCCAGTCTGGCGCCGCAGAATCGTAGCTATTGCGAAGCGCTGGATCGGCGAACTGCAAATCGACACAGTCCCAAACGATCGGGCCAGCTGTTGGCTAGCTATCTCCGAACCCTCTGGTCCAGTCAACACTGTACCACCGACGTTCTGGTGCTGGTTGTGAGCGAATGGCTGTCGAAAATCGGGGGTCAGCTGTTGATCTCTGATCGGGTCTATATCAGTGTGGCCGTCAGTGATGAGCTGATGCTTCGAACGGGCCCGATTCTCCATCACCAAATCGATCTGTTGGTCAGGAATGTCAGCTACTCTCGAACGATGCCGGAAAGCCTGTTCCGGCTGATTGAGTATTTACCGGCGGTGCTGGAGCACAGTGAGCACGAATGGGACATTCTGACCTACAGTCTGGAGAATCGAGAGACGCCCCGCTGGGCTGTGGTCGTGCTCATCGTCTGTGCTGTCGTCGGTCTAGGTCTTGCTGTGGTGGGACAGTGCGTGGACAACCGGCGCAGAACCTGGGGCTCCTTTACCACTGCCAGGGCGCCGCAGCGACAGTGGAAGATGGGCTTTTCTGGGGGAGTTTGGGCTAGTTGAAGTGGATTGTGCTCAACGTTTGAACTGTATTGTCATTGTGAATACTGCTGTAAATTACCATGAGTGAGACGAGATGACACAAAAAAGAGTACATAATAGATAAGAGTGTGACAAGCGTCAGCTTTTATGCTTAGTCTCTCCCACATTTCTTCTTTCACTACACAACAGCTCTATTCAAAAGATACTGTAAGCTGTTCCAAATGAACATTATTGATGTCATCAATTTCAGTAATGTTGCTGTTCATTTCGTTTCTGCATAAAATTTGTTGCTGCACCAATTTCAATATTTTTATTATATACATTTGCGATGCAGTTAAGTAGAGACTTGGGTGGGAGTAACATTTTGTTTATTTGATAAAAACATGCATTGTGCTATATACATGGCACAGGCTTAACTGGCAGTAATAGTCATTTTGAAAAATCATTTATCAATAACACTTTGCGAAGAATCAAACAAGCAGGCCCCTAAAAGGGGCATTATTCCGCATTTGAGCAGTGGTGTATCTGTATAAGGGAGTGAAAGACTAGAGTTGATGGTAGAGGTGTGTTAGTTATTGAAATTGAAAAATATAATTCTTGTATAAAGCAGCACCAGTTCAATCAAAAGCTTATACTTAATACCAAGAGAACATAAGACATAAGAGTGTGGCAACTGGCAGGTTCATTGTAGGTACAGCTGCAGGTACATGCTCTGCGCTCTAACGGCTGACCACCCCACAAACTAACTAATATCTAGTAACCCCCACAAATCAGTACCCAGTACACGTTTCTGTACGATCACTAGACTTATCTTTACGTGCTAAAGGTCGAAAACACCAACGCCTGCGTGCGTCTATAGTTGTGTCTGCTTTGAGCTTTAGAAAACTAAGATTTGGAATTCGTTTGAAGTGAGCATACGTATTTGTCGGGGGATCAGCCTTTAGGGAACAGAGCATGTACCTGCAGCTGATAACAGAGAGCTTGCCCGCTGTCACACTCTTCTTATCTATTATGTACTCTTGTCAATGCCGAGATCAAGAACTAAGTACTTCCTAATATTAACCCTGTAATATTCTCAAAACATTTAGGTGCTGCTTTTGCAATTTTTGAAAAATCGGTTCCTAATATTAACCCTGTAATATTCTCAAAACATTAAGGTGCTGCTTTTGCAATTTTTGAAAAATCGGTTCCTAATATTAACCCTGTAATATTCTCAAAACATTTAGGTGCTGCTTTTGCAATTTTTGAAAAATCGGTTCCTAATATGAACCCTGTAATATTCTCAAAACATTAAGGTGCTGCTTTTGCAATTTTTGAAAAATCGGTTCCTAATATTAACCCTGTAATATTCTCAAAACATTTAGGTGCTGCTTTTGCAATTTTTGAAAAATCGGTTCCTAATATTAACCCTGTAATATTCTCAAAACATTAAGGTGCTGCTTTTGCAATTTTTGAAAAATCGGTTTTATAGTAACAACGTTAGCTAGACTTAAGAATACAAGCGCAGTCAAGACATTTGCTGGTTCGGGTCATTTGCTAAGTCGTTCTTTATAAAACAACCAAGGTTAGATGCAAGTTGGCAAAATGGGGTCAATTAGCTGTTTATTCTATTTCTCCGATTTTACTCACAGGAACTGCATGAGAGAGTTCAGAACCCAAATCCGGAAGGCATCTGCGATAAAACGGACGGAATGAGCTTAAAGAACTTATTAATGTGCACCAGCAACCGGTTACCAACAAAAGACTGTTCAACTGAGCATTTGTGCTCTCATATCTAATTTGCATATTTTTCCAAACCCATCTGTTCAATATGTCTTTTCGATTTCTTCCAAGGGGGGGAGTGAAAACAGAAAAATTTATTCTTGTTCCCCTTTCTATTTTAAAATTTAATGTTTCGTGAAAAGTTACTTCTTTTCCCAAGAACAACAACTTTAGAATTTTAATTTCCACTATTGCTTTGACAGTCAAGTATGCAGCCCCCCACGGCTAAAAGGGAGCTGAAATACAGTGATAAACATGCAGAAAGGTGCCGATTAGAGATTTGAGCTAGAGTGTATACCATCTATTTTCCGAAGCAATAATTCCGCCTCTAGGCGGAATAAAAAGCAGTCATCTGAACAGACATTGCCGATTTGACAAGGTCTAAAAATTCCCAGCGTTAAGTTTGATTAGTATCTTCATTACGCAAATTAACAATACTGAATTTTATACGTCTACACCTTAATCATGAGTCAATCATTGCTGCCTAGTTGGGATCGCACAGCAACTCTATGAGATCGCAAAATAAACGATGTTTTAGTCAAACATCAAGTTTGACTTAAATTTTTTCAAGAATCATAGCGATTCCGGTTATGAGTCAAGACGTGGGTGGAGTGAGTGTAGGTACGTTTCTTTCTGTGAGTTTAAAAAGACACTAAGTCTCAATCAGCTGAAGAATCCTCCTATAAACGTTCACTGTGTGTATGTGTATCAACAATTAAAGCAACCAAGTCCCATGGGGGTAAGAGGTTTATTAATGAAGAGACTATAAAGACGGTTTGCTATGGATCTACGATCTTTTTGATTTCTTGACTCAAAACTGATCAGATACAACTGGGTTTTTGCAACTGTGTTTTCTACCCGTCACACCTCAAATCAGAGATTAAGCCTCAAAGATGTATAATCAAATGAATCAGAGCAAGTACGAACTGATGCCACTTATTGGTACATGTATTACCATGACATTTACTCTACTGGGTGGTCTAAATCCCTTTACTGTCGCTGTGATTTTTTGGTCAAAAAAACTGAGAAAACCTGTAATATATTTTCTTATTCTGCTGTTATCCATGACAGACACGCTTGCCTGCTTTACGTGGGGCAATGTTCAGGGACTGGCATCAATTGTATACAGTTTTGAAGGAACTATTTAACTAGAAGACGTTCTCACGATGGATCTATTCTGTCGGTGGGCCGGTGCTTGGGGTTGGTTTTGTGTCTATGCCTCGCCGGCAGGACAAGCCTTAATTTCTGTTCATAGATTTTCGGCAGTATTTCTACCAAATCGTCACAGCACGATCTTCACCCTAAGAAATACGATGACAATGTGGTTTCTGGTTTCTTGGCCATTTACTTTCGTTTTGGTGTTTCTGCTACCGGTAACCGGACTGCTTGGATCGTCTACGGTGATGCCAACTTACGGCATTTGTATATTTGACTCAAGGTTTCCCGAATGGAAACTGGCATTGGATACAATCCTAATATACAGTCCCTGTTGTGTTATGTTGCTCTCTTACACGGCGATTTTTGTGAAAATTAAAACAAGAAAAACCGTAGCTAGCAGAGCTGAAGTTGGAAAGCGGGCACGAGGGTCCCTCATGATGTTCTGCTGCTTTCTTGCCTTCATTATTCGCCTACTTCCTGGACCTGTCTACACGCAGATTGCCACTTTTGGCGGAGACTGCGGCTTTGACAATCCGCACGAAATGTGGACGAGTTGCCTTATGGTTATATGCGGCATGAACTATGGAACCAATCTGGGTTCTATGTTGTGTTTAACTCAACGTTTCGGTCAGAGTGTGTAGCTTTCATCATGGCTTGTCTTGCTTCGAAAACGAGAGTTGACGTACTCTCAAGCTCTAGTCGTGACAAAAGAAAAACTCTAACCAAACAGGGATTACCAGATGTAATATAGGTTTGGTTGGTCAAATTCTGACTTGACTCAAAATTGTCCCTCAATTGGCTAAAGCTTCGCCTTCTTTGTCAAAAAAGAAATGTAACGTGATTGTGGGGTTTTAAAGATTAACTGAAACATTTGAGCGGGATTATTGTTTTTATACAATCCGTTGTGTTTAAGTTCAAGTTCGACTATGGTCTATTGAGAAAACTAACCTTAATTCCGTTTTGATATTTAGTTAGTTTCACTAGTTCCAGTTAATGTCGAAACATAACTGTAAACTGTAAAGTCAAGTTATTCTGCAAATTGATTTTGAACTATCGGCAAACAAATTAGAAAACTATTTTCAATTTATTATTTTTCAATTTATTTTTTATTTCATTTTCCCTTTATGCGTCGAAAGAACAGTGTGCAACTTTTTTGCAAGATTGCAGATAACCGTTTCAAGTTTGTTCAAAGTTCAATAAAAAATAAATTTAACGAAATCAAAAGTTTCTATACTATTACAACTGTTTGCGTTCTATCTTTAAGTTGAGACACAAGAACTTAGCCTGAAGACATGAAAATGCATAGGTCTTTATAACTTAGAAATGGAGTAAAACACTATTATCTAGACACACAGATATGTACATTGTACGGTTGTCGTCCCATCCCGTTCCGTCCCGCGTCCATCTCTGAAAGGACCTACAAAAATATTTTGCTTAGATATTAGTACAACACTGAAGCTATTAAATGATGCAATGTTTAATGCTATGAAGGTTATAAATACATTTGCAGAAATTTACATATATTTACACGCAGGTTTATATTGTTATAAAACAGTGTTTGGATTTGTCTTCTCATGCGTTGTAAATAGCCAGTCATAATTACTGTGCAAGTTAGGAGATGGGTCAACTCAACCGTCACCAAATTAAATAAACTGATGTGAAAGGAAGGAAAAATCTCCTACCACCAAAAATTAATACTCATCATATAGGGTATCCGAAGGTGCCGACGGCTATGACATATAGAATGATACAAGATAATAGACGAAAGAAAGAAAGTTGTCACTACAGCACCACAGACCCGAAAAATTCGGGCCTGAGGTGGGGATCGAACCCACAACCTTCGGTTAACTAGACCGACGCTCTACCGATTGAGCCACCCAGGCACAATCGAACCAAGCTTAAGTTGGAATTCGTTCCCAAACTGTAGTGACACGTTTTTGAATAGGCATACAGCCCTGCCAAAGACACACACCCCGCGAGACAAGCTCAAGCTGACAGGCGGTGCACGATGGCTGTAGAAAGATACAAGATAATAGACAAAAGAAAGAAAGTTGTCACTACAGCACCACAGAAACGAAAAATTCGGGCCTGAGGTGGGGCTAGAATATCTTATTATTTCAGATGAGAAATTGGAACAACCTTATTCAGGTACATACCGCGGCAGTTAAAAGTTTATTACTCAAAAATTACGAATAGTTTAACATTAATGTCAGTCATAAAGTAGGCCGTTGTCGGACTTGCACTTAAATGCCGCCTCAGGATTTTAATTTACAAATAGGAAGCTAGAGTTTTGTTGGCTTACCAGAAACTGTTTCTGTTGACTTGAGACTGTTCACACATTGATGAGATTGGGTTACAGTAAACACGGCAACATTATTTTTAGTAACGCCACTCCTGAAACACTTTGACAGCATGCCAAGAATACAGATTTTCATTTCTTTTTGCTTTGCTACGTAAATGAACACGTTGTTAGCAGAATTCACATTTACAATTATCCAAGCCAATGGAATAACTACATCATTAACAATGACGCCCGCTTCAACGAATAGATAATACAAAACTACCAGCTGTGGAATAGTATACAAAAACAGTGTATGAATTACTACAATTGAAAGTAGGCGAGTTATTTTCAACTGTCGCTCCAGTTTCACCTTAGCTATGCTTCCAACACTGCGAGAAGCATTGTTTCCAACGGCAATCATGGCAAACAGGTACAATAACACAGCCAGAACTGCACAAACAGTACGATAAATGTATGAAAAACGGATATTGAACCACGGACCCACTGCCCAGCTAGAATAACACACACTGGGATATTTGGCGCCACCTAATTTGGCGTATTTCCATGACTCATACATGGCAAAGAAATAGCAACCACCCGACACTGCAAACCCCACAAATGCTATTAATAAGCTATGTGATTTTCTCATTGACATATAAAGTTTAATATTTGCACAAGCAATCAAGCGATCAATTGACATCAACAACAGCATAGTTGGCACCAATCTATTTGCCCAAATGAAAAACTGATTATGAACCGTCCAGAAGCAACCCCAGCTTGTTTGTAGCTGAGTGTTATCCATTAGAGTAAGAACCAACCGATATGTACCTGCAGTAAACGTGCCCACGCCGTTTATGGCTTCGGCAAAGGCAAGCGAACCAGGTAAAACATATTCTTTCTTCTGCAATTCCTTGGTTTTAGCAATGGCAATCAGGATCAGTGCATTTCCAGAAATCATAAATATACTTTCACAAATATAAATAGAATGACTGATAATTGGTCGTATGTTATCAAGCGAATTGGTTGTATTCGACATGACCAAGCTCCGAATAAACCAATTCGCAGAGTTGCTAAAAGGTCACAGAAATAAAATTATATCAATTCATTTGTTAAAATAATGGCGAAATTAGAATTTAAGCATATGCAGAGCTAGGATTTAAACAATTAACTGGATTGAGGTAAGATTTAAAAGAAAAATAACTAATAGATAAAAAGTGTAATGGTGGTGTGTACTGCGGTTCAATTTTTCTGAAGTAACTAAACATTAATGTTCTGTACTCTGGATGCGAAACTAGAAACTCGTTGTCTGGGACATATAAACAAAAGTTCACGTAAAATGAGCAAGCAAAATTTTGTCATGGTGACCCCCTAACTAACTAATTTGTAAAACTTGACCTTACCTCTTTAAGAGCAGTGAAATTGGTAGACAGACACCCAATGGATAAAGAGTTGGTCGGATGCTACCTACAGTTTAAACACATCAGGCCTCGTGCTGAGGCATAATATACCTAGGGATCAATTTGTATGTGCAGGCTAGATTGTGCATATGCGGGCACACACAAGCACAAACACACACGCGCGGCCATTACTCATGTTTTTTCCTGCATGCTTCATGCTCAAAGCAATTTCTCATCTCTCATTTGCATGCAAAATTTCAGACAGTTACAACTTATCCAAAGTTCTCTGGTGTTGGTGATGCTAGAGTTGTGCCCGGGCCTTGAATCGGGCCTCGGGCTCCGGGCCGGGCCCGGGCCGGGCCTGCACCGGGCCGGCCCGGGCCCGGGTGTCGGTTCGGGAGGCCCGGCCCGGGCCCGGGCCCGGTCAGCCGCGTGGGCCCGCCCAGGGCCGGATCTACCGGGCCTGCCTGTCATTGTAGTCCCGGACAGGCCCGGTCGGGCCCGATGAGGCCCGGTCAAATTTTTGTTGTGCAAATTTCATAATTTTTTCAAATTCTCTGCATAAGAAAGTCAAATTTAAGCTTCCAGGAGTTGTCCAAGTTGTAATAAATAGCACTAGCTATTGTTTGACACTGTTTTTTGTATGCCGGGCCTTCACCGGGCCGGCCGGGCCTACACCGGGCCGCCGGGCCCATCGGGCCTACCGGGCCTTGAATCGGGCCTCCGGGCCCGGGCCGGGCCCGGGCCGGGCTCGGCCCGGCCCGAGGCCCGGCCCGGTCGGTTCAGCAGGCCCGGGCCCGGGCCCGGCCCGGGAAATTTCTTAACGGCACAACTCTAGGTGATGCCCTGAGCTGAGATGCCTTGTGATGGCCAAACTTGCGATATCTTTGTTACACACAAACACCTGCTAAAAGCCATAGTTGACGTGCACTGATAAAATCTTTCCAGAACAATAAAATAAAACTTTTCGCGTAATTCTATGATTACATCAACAGTGAATGGAAAGTATTGACACTGTTGCCAACTGAAAGTGAAAACATAATTTTGCGTCTTGGAAGAGGAAATCATTCTGTTTCCCTTTCAAGTGACAGCAACAGACAACATTTGATTATCTTTCCAGGTCGCCATACAAATTGAAATAGCTAAATGAATAAATACACAAAGAAGTAGACAGAATGCGTCAAAACGTAACTTCAAAAACTTTGGCACCATACTTCGGATTGCTTCAATTTACGGAGAATATAAATTGTTGGCAGCCACCACAGGTTAAGGTGTGTAACAGCATCTCTATTGTGGCCGACGAAATGGACAGCCTTGAAGAACGACTCTTCTAAATTGCAGTGGCAAATTTTCCATGTATACAGCAGCTTGAAACATTTGATATCTATTGACAGGACCCCTCCTCCAACAAAAAACATTTACTGCAGTGAGATGTAAGAAAACGTATTCCTTCATTAATACTTCATCTTCTAGGTTTTCTTTTTGGTAAAAGATTTCTTGTTGGGAAGAGATTATAACCAATAAATTCGGCTTTTTCAGTTATTTCTCTTTAACTAACTACTAAATTTTTAATTTAAGTATGGCAAAAATATTTCTTTCGCGAAGTTTAATGAATACGTATAAGTTGAACATTTTGCTGGTTTAACATAGTACAAGCAGGCAACATTGAAAGCAAAATGTTGAGGGCAGCTTTGCCGCATTAAGGGTTTACTTATTGAATTTGTGGCTCCTTGCAATTTATTGCTCATTTACAAGAGGAACTACATTGCACAACATTGCTGGAACATCCAGCAATAAGTATGTCATAAAACTATAGTTTGTGAACAGCTGATTTGACAAATAGTTTTAAGGATTTCTTCTTTTTATTTGAGTGGAAGTGGTTTGAGTGCTTTGAGTCATCCTCTGCACGTCGGAACGCATATTTCTAATTTGTATAACTGTCTACCTTTTCATTATAAATATGCACCTACAATATAGTCAGAGAATCACTTGGTTGCAGAGTGTGGTTTGAATCTATTATGCAGCTTTTCATTTGGTGTCAAGACGTGTTCCTGTCAGTGTGTCCGATAACTTTGCAACATTCTTGTCTTTGATAACTGATATTAATTCCTTTTAGCCACAAGCTGCTGCAGGAGCAGTCTGACCAGCCCTTAGGTCTCAGTTTGCGAAGTAGAGAGGAAAGCACTTTGTATTTGAATCCTTGGGTCCAACATTCTCTGCATAGACGTTCATGTTCATGCATAGACATGTAGTATAGACATTGTTGTGATTACAATTTACAAGTCTGTCAAATTCACAGTTCTAACTTCGACGGGCCACAAACCTACATATTAAATTACAAATAAATTTTACGTGTGCATCTTAGAGAAGCCTTCGTTGTGAGTCAATAAAGGGATGCAGCAGTGACCATTATCACACACTCTGAAGCGGGATCACACATCAACTTCAAGGAGGTCACAAACTAGATCTTGTCTGCAGTACTTTCAAGAATCATGTTGCACGAATTCAGCTTTGGACGTTTCGTAAGTACTCATTTAAGGCTTGCCTGTCACACTTTCTCACTATATACTCTGATTACGCCAATTGTGTATAAAATCCACAAGTTTTCATGCGTAATTTACATGTAAATCCGAATAACTGTCGACTACGTTGTAATAGTTCAAATTTTAAGAAAACGTGAATAAATTAATAATAAGTGGCTTAAACTACTGTGATTATATTCTTGCCTTGGACACGGAATAAGAGTAAAGTCGGATTACGGTTTTATTTCCACATAATCAGTAATGAATTCTGAGTTAAATGCAGCATTTGCTGTACACAGATATTGCTATGACATTAATGCGATTACGGCATATATACGTTTAATCATTTTAGAAAGTAAACTTAAATGGAAATTCTACGAATTTAGAAAACAGGGGAAATTATATTTTATTACTTCCAACATAAAAGAAAATACATACAGTTTAAGTGACTTTCAAAGACTGCATTTTAGCAGTATTATTTTTAATCAGCAAGCATTAGAACGATGAACACTTGAATAATATTAACCATATGTATAAGTACGCATTGGCAACTGATACTAAATTTAGCCAATTCATAGTGTAAGATTAATCTTGTAAGTTTTCTAAAATTGTTACTTCAACTAATCATAACACAGATGCCGCATTTTTGCAGTATGTGAGTTCGAGGAGAACTGGCAATTTCGCTCACAGGAATTTTGTTGGCTATTTGAAATTGTGTCTATCGTCTTTAAAAGGTCCAGATGTTTCTTTAGATTGGCTTACAGCAAACAATCCAACATTCTACAAAGATTTTACAACATTGTGGTAACACACCGAGAATGCATACTCTCATTTCTGGTTTTGGTTATGTAAAATAAAGACATTGGTAGCTGAATTCATATTTACGATTATCCAAGTTAATGGACAACTAACAATGACATGATGGCATTGATTGCCACTGAAACGTTTTACACTAAATTTTAAGCTTGTAAACGTATCCGGCTTGACTTCTTAAGCTTCTCAAAATGTGCTTCTTAGGTACACATAGCTTGAGGTGAAATTACTCAATAACCGACAGACTTCTTCGACTTTTGCTTTAAATATTCTTAGAATTACATCAAAGGGAACAAAAAATCAACGACATTTGAAGAGTGAAAAACGATTCTAAATTCGCTCCTCCTTAAGTTAATGTTGGCTCCACTAACTCATTTCCTTTTACAGAGCTCTGATCTACAATAATGGGCTAATATAGTGCTCATACGAAATACGGACTCAACCCCTCGGTGCCTTGTATACTCATGATCGAGGTTATGCATTGGTGAAAAGATTCTGATCCCCACTGCTGGCTGACAATCACCCTTCTTACATCCGAAAAATCAAAGAAGGCTTTCCTCAAATCTGAAAACAAGTGAAAGACTTTGAGAAAAATCCATGATTTAGTGAAGGCTTTCCACGATTTCAGTTTTCGGTGAAGCTTCTTATATCTTTTCCTGGAATTGTCAGCCAGCATTGAGGATCAGAATCTATTGACGGATGCATTAAGCAATATAAGTGCTCTTTTAATGCTTTGAGTCAGTCAAAATATAGTCACGGTATATTTCTGCAGCTGAAACAACATCATGCAAAGATTTTAAAAATTTAGATTTCACTCATTTCACTCGAAATTTTATTCCACATTTTCAGAACGTTTGGTGCCAACTGTGGTGGACTGTTTTACAGAAAATAATTCAACTTTGTTGTCAGAAAAGAAATTGAAGCATTTTGGTAACATGCCGAGAATACAAGCCTTCATTTCCTTTTGCTTTGCAACGTAAATGAACACATTGTTGGCAGAATTTAAATTTACCATTATCCAGGCTATGGGGATAACTACATCGTTAACAATAACACCTGCTTCAACAAAAAAATAGTACAAAACTACCAACTGTGGAATCGTGTACAAGACCAAGGTATGAACTATTACAACTGAAAATAAACGAGTAATTTTCACTTGACGTTCTAGTTTAACCTTGGCTACATTACCAACACTGTTAGCAGCACTACGTCGAAGTGCAATCATTGCAAACAAATACAATATTACTGCTAGAACTGCACAAATATTTCGATAAATATAGGACCAATAAATATTGAACCACGAACCCACTGCCCAGCTAGAGTAACATATACTGGGATAAATTATTCCTTTCAATGAAACGTATCTCCAAGATTCATACATAGAAAGCAGGTAACAAGCTCCAGCGATTGTAAAGCCAGCAACAGCGATGCCTAAATTATGTGACCTTTTCATTGCCATGTATAGCTTAATATTTGTGCAAGCAATCAAACGATCAATCGAAATTAGCAAAAGCATGGTTGGGACTAATCGATTCGCCCAAATGAAACACTGATTATGAACAGTCCAGAAACAACCCCAGCTTGTATGTAGTTCATTGTCACCCATTAGAGTAAGAACCAAACGATATGCTCCTCCAGTAAAAGTTCCCCACCCATTTACAGTTTCAGCAATGGCGAGAGATCCCGGTAGCACGTATTCTTTCTTCCTCAGCTCTTTGGTTTTTGCTATGGCAATCAGGATTAGTGTGTTTCCAATGATCATAAATATTCCTTCAAGGATGTAGATTGAATGACTAATAATTGGCCTAATCTTGTCAACCAAATTGCTTGAATTGGACATGATCAGATGTCTTCGTTTACTAGAAGCTCAGAGCGCAAAGGATTATTTTCCAATTGGCGTCTCATAAAACCTACTAATATATAACAGTCTGTTTGCAGAAACTCTACTTGAAATTAAATGAGCCTTGGCAAGAACACAATAATCTACCGGGGCGTTGGAAACTACAGTTCTTTAAAGTAGCTGTTGAGATTCTTACCACATGTTTGCCAACGTTCTAGATTTTAGCATTGAAACAAATTCTCTCAATTGACGTGGGTTATTTGTAATACTTGGTTTTGAAATCTGTCAAAATGAATTTGCTGTTGCTTCAAATAATATAGCTTCAGTCGCGAGATTGTGTAGGACGAATATTCAAAGGAAAGGAGTACTGTGCCAGTAAAAGTGCAAATCTAAATGCTTAGCAGTCGTAGAAGAACAAATCTACACGAGTGCTGCTAAAACAGCAATGATTGTAATTTTTACAAAGGCAGATTGAATTAGTAATATTAGTAATTTGTAATATTAATATTAATAATATAATTTATATTAATTAATTAATATTATTATTTTATTAATATTAGTAATCAGTTGAAGCGGACAGCCTGCAGTTTCAAAAAGTTTCAGTGAAAATGAGGTAGTTTGCTGTGCAATTCGTAAATTTTCATTTCCAGTAAACATTTCGTCTAGTGCTGCAAATTTATGTTTTAGTCCAGCTATATATGTGAACACAGCTTTTGATCGATCGCACTGAAACGGAAACTGAGACTAGGTCTCAGGTTCTACTGGCTTCAGTTTCAGTCACTGAAACTGAAACTTAACTATTTTGGGAAGGGCCTGAACCTGCAGCTGAAACTGAAGCTATTGCAGGTCGCCGGTTGAAACTGAAACTGAAACTGAAATTAGTTTGAACAAAGACCTGAGTCTTTCCTGAGATCATGAACATTTGAATGGTCTAAACCGCTGTGTTGTTATCATCCTGGGCTTGATGACCATAGCTGGGGCCCCCAAATTGAATCCAAGTATTAATGACTTTATTGCGCACCCTGCTGTGCCGATTCCAAATTGAAGTTTAATAGAGAGGTGAAATGGTGGTCAACTCTAATACAGTTTGAAGTGGAAATAGAGGGGCCCCCATCAGTGAATATATGAAAATTACAAATAGTAATGTTGCAAAACAAGTTTTCATCTAAACTGAAGCATTAACTGATAAACCTTGAAAAGTGAAAGCGTAAACTGAACATTAAAGTATTGATTAAAATAAACTATTTTTATTTTTAAATTTCTATAGAATCATATCTATTGTCGTATTGCCAAAGAGTCAAGTCATTCAAAATTTGAGAAAATTTCAACAAATTCATCTTATCTTTTGCTCGTAACAAGAGTTTGACACACCACTGAACAGAAATCCAAGGAAATAATTTTTATCTGCATTAACTAGTGCTTTCATGTTATAACAGTTAAATTTTCACATTAGTTGAAAAGTCACTTGTTTTACAACATTACAATTTGTAATCTTTATATATTCACTGATTGGGCCCCCTCTATTTCCACTTCAAACTGTATTAGAGTAGACCACCATTTGACCTCTATATTATACTTCAAATTGGAATCGGCACAGCAGGGTGCGCAATAAAGTCATTAATACTTGGATTTAATTTGGGGGCCCCAGCTATGGTTATCAAGCCTTATCCTGAAGTTGGAGCATCAGGTTTTGCTTAATATTATTTCTGAAGGTTGAATGCTATCACGCCTAAGCCGAGATACCCGCTTTCATTTCTAGCACAAAGCGAACTGAATATCTACAGCACTGAACTTTACACCCTATATTCAATGTTGTCCCAGTTTAGGTTTTTGTGTGGAGGGACAGGGTCCTGTAAATGAATTCCGTTTCAGTCTGTGAATAACCCCAATTTAGTTTTTAAATATCATCCCAATTTAAGTCACAATGAATATGGATGCTTGGTTGCTTTTTCCTACTGCGCCTCGGCGCAGCATGTCTGCTCTAATCGGTTTTGAAATAAATTTAACACATACAGAACACGCATGGGCAATGCCTGCACAACTCCTGCACATGTGCAGGCTAGGAAAAATACACCCCCGCGCAGTGCGCAGCAAAAATTTAGCCCCCGCGCAGTAAAATAAGCAACGGAAATACGCTACAGTTGACATTTCAAGACTGCTCTCTATTAGTTAATTAATTAATTCGCCTTCGGCGAGAAGTTTTTACTTTTTCACGGTATATATATGGCGTTTATGAAGAAAAGGCTTGAAATGTATCCGATTTTTCCTGGAAAGTTGTTAGTTTTGCCTAGCAATTAGCAGATGTTTAAACAATTTTCTCGATTCTTCAAAGTGAAAAAACTTTCTGCAATTTCTGGAGTGCTCCCCCCCCCAGAACCCCCGGTGCAAACATTCAACGGCCACCACCGTCTCCAATTTTCGCATCCGCCAGCGGGTCCTACTCTTAACTGCTCTATTTTACATTGGTTGTTCCGCCTGCAGTTGCTTATACATCTTACTTATACACTCTTGATTATATGTTCTTCCTTAAAATGAAGGAAAAATTGCTATCAGGGAAATATAATTTTTATGTTCATTGTCGGGGATACCCCTTTTCCACTTTCAAGAAAGATCGTTTTCCGACAACAAAAATTTGGTCAAGTCAACGAACCTTTTCAAAATACTGGATACGCCCCTTCGTATGCATACGTATATCCTGAACTTAAAAAATTACAAATACTTGCTTGACTTAGTTGAGTTCTGTAAGTGGTCAAGTCAGTTATTCTGTCAAGTAAAATTCTCCTTAGGCTATATCTCACTTTGATTCCATACTGTTGCCGCGTCCTTTATAATTTCGTTTCCTAGATAATGGATTTGTGCAAAAATTTGATTACCTTGCTTTTGCTGATTTACTACATTCTTTTCTGAATGTTTCCAGCTGCATTTGCTTTTAATACTTTTTGCTTAACTAGCTTTAAGGTTTAATTAGCTTTAATACTGTAAAGTTGCAAAACTGTGGCCCACTAGCAGTGTGGTTAAAATTCCAACTGTATGCTGGAGCCAAACGTTTGAGTGTTTCCACTAAGGATTTTCTCAGCTCCTTGAAAGCTCTATCAGTCCGCCACTGCTTTCTAAACTGTTAAATTTGTAATGAACTGAGTGAGATTCGGATAGAAAAACTTGACCAATTTGATTTGATTTCGAAAGTGGGGTCGCTTAGGTTGAAAGTTCGCTTACACGGAAGGTTAGCGCGTTTGCCTAGGTAGACAAACTTATGTACTAGATTCCCGAAAGGTGGTTTACCAAAATCGGGTATCTCTACAGCTAACCTGTTAGGGGTACTACTGTGAGTTCGTTTAGGTAGGAGGGGTTAGGCTCAATCCATTCGCACCAGGAGTGTGGATAGGATCGCTTTGACGCAACAGGTCAAAACTAAGATCAGACAGTAATTCTTCGATTTGAGATTCAGATCCAACTTAATTGGATCTGAGCAAACTACCTTTATTGTTATCCCTGGGAGATCTCACCTGGATCTCTTTTCAGCAGCTGAAATGTAGACTAAGAATTGCACGCAACAAAGGTTAATTTATTATCTAAGAGTGATATGATTACAGTTAAAGGGACAGAACGGTTTCAGGGCAATTATTAACAGCAAATAGAATTACAATATTCACAGAATTACAGATTACTCAATTTACCAGAGTTGCCAGCCCTTGGTTGGGGAAGGTTATTTTGAAGGGACGAGAGATTATTGAAATGCCACTTAACTAAATTAAGGTTTGACCGGTTAATAACTAAATTGAGACTAATTATTAGTCCTCTTCTTCAGGTATTATGACTGGGCACGTTAAGTAGTGTTGCGTGTCGTGTGTTCTAACTCAACTCTACTCTCTATTAGTCTTTTACAGAAAAACTACAACACAGGTTCACTGTGACAGATAATTAATAAAGTTAACAGGGTGTCGGTTAGGAACAGATCCGGTCTATGGAGTTGGGTGATCTCGTCAGGTTACACCTGCAACCTCACGAGTGGTTTCGGACAGTTGGACTGAAGAACAAATACAGGGGTCGGTCTAGGCGGGGTGGTACCGGGAGATGGCTGCAAGTATAATTGTAATTTAAATTAAACAGTTAAATTAATAAGTTCTACTAGCTGTCTTCATGAATCAGATCGTCTTCTTCTATTGTAGTTTCGCAGTTGGCCTAAGGCAGAGACAGTGTAGGGACGATAGCTTTTAAGGTGACGGGAAACGTACAGAAAACAGACTGCATTTTAGATATTTCTGAGTATATGAACTAAAAAATCGGGATAAGATTAACTTCTGATTTAGTCTTTTGGTTAACCCCAACAGTGATTCGGTTCTCTCGGTCAAAGTCTCTGCCTTAGATTCTTAGACTGCTAATTCCTTCTCCAATGTACCTTCAATTGTACTGAATCGCGTTCAACTGGACTACTGATCAAGGCAGACAAATCAATCAAGCTCCACTGGCTAATCTTCACTGGACAACTGGATTACAACTACGGATTCTACAGGCAAGGCTCATCAATCCACTTAAAGTCTCACTGGACCAGAATGCTGAGGATCCAAATCCGGCAGGAGTGACCTTTGACGAACCTGAATCAAATGGGTTAAAACCCATTAGTTCAGAATACAAGTGCGGGAATCAAACCCAGCAACTATTACTCACTTTTAAGGCTTTCAGAAACAAAAATTGGGGCTTTGGTTAAATCTGATTAAGATTTTATTGAAAAACTGGAGTCAATGTACTTTGACCACTTTTGCAAGACAAAAATGTGACTAATTATGCGTTGTTAGCTCAAAATAGATAATTTTTCGCCGAATAAGAGTTTTTGGGCGATTTCCTGCATTGGAATGCCGGAAATCGCCGATTCAACATACATTCTTGCATTCATATTCGGTCTGCGCATAATTAGATTTTAGGCGTAAGATTCGCGACAGGAAAGCACCTGTTTCCTGTATAACAAGTGTACAAGAATGGAAACGCATATTTGCAAGATTATTCCTTTTAAGTTTATTAGAAGATGGTTTCATCCTAATCCTTAATTCTTACGTAATTATACAACCTTAATATGCTAACTGACTATTATTTATGTGATTTTAGGTTTATTGGATGCTTACGTAAAGATATTCACCGTGTGTGCCATTAAATCCCATAATTGCTTGCCTGCACTGATTAGCGAGTATAATTTGATGCTTACAGTCAGATTTGGTTAGTATTTTTGACGCAAAACGTTTACCCTTTTCAGTTACTAATTGACATAAAAAGTCTAAACTGTATAGATAATATACTTTGCAAAAAATGTAAACTACAACCAAATTACTTGTCCCGTTAGCGAGAACCAGTGAGGGCAAGAATAACAGTTTTACCATAATGCTTGCAGTTTGATTAAAACTAACTTTTGCCTTTTATGCTAAAGGCTGACAAAACGTATGAGTTATTTTGTGATGCACTGCGAGGATTACTAGCTCGGGACGGATCTACTGGCACAGATCTAGCTAATGAACACATATAATTAATACGAGACAATGGACAGACCTAACTAATTTATGTTGCAGATTTTGGGACAAAATTCGGCTCTAAACTGATAACACAGACCAGCACGAAGTCCTTTATTTGCGATTCGTCCACTCCCTTCTTGTGGGCATACCTACGTGGACGAATCGAGGACCACCTGGTAATATCAGCTTATCCTGGGGGTCCCCGTGACCCTGAGCTAGATTAACTACCTAATCTGCATATTACCTCGATATCGAAATAGGTACTCATTCACACTGTTTATCACACTCATATCCCTCAGATCCGCAAGCATTCAACAACAAGCACACATTTATACACATTCACACCAATTTCCTGCCTAATACAGGAATCCTAAGGTAAACTTCACAAGGTTGGTCTCATGCACCTGATGAGGACCGGTGAGCTATCACATGTCAAGGTAATCCAGTACAACTGACATTTCGAACTGTTTAGGATACTATCTTTAATTAGTATAAGGTTTATCACACTTTACCGTTTGACAATTATTGGTAAAGCATACTACAACTTGTTGGGCCTTGGAATCCCTGGATTATCCCAATGTGCCTAGCTATATTACTAATAACCATTCAATCAACCATCATTCATACTGATTTGACAATTCTCACAACCCCTATCGTACAAGGGGAGTTTCCGCGAGTTGCCACCACAATTATACAAAAACACTCATTCTGCATTCATGCAAGTCAGA
>JASAND010028143.1:0-31587 GCA_030248195.1 Trissonchulus latispiculum | reverse complement strand
CTTTTGTGCTTTATGCTTTCCGGTTCATACTTTTTGGAAAGCACAGTGCTTTGTGCTTTTCTAATTCATACTTCAAAAATGTGCTTTGTGCTTTGTGCTTTTGTGCTTAGCCAATCAAATTCCAGTATTTTTGGCATTATCCAATAGAAAACAGAAGGCGGCGAATCAGAAGAGATTGAATACGGTATCAAGAAAGACATATAGATACAAATAAATAAATAATAAAAAATAGGAAAAATTATAAAGAATAAAAAGTATATATCAGTATAATGTCTATATTGTAGGCATATAATTTTAGTTCACTGAACGATTTCAATAATGTTATCCTAATTTTGGTAATTTTTATAATTAGTTTGGCTTTATTGGTTAACGAATATTTTTTAAATTAATTAATTAATTAATTTTTCTGCTGTTGCTTATGCAATTATGCGGTTTAGAAGTTGATCATTGACCACCTTATATTTTTGCTTTTAAAAATTTTGAAACCTGCTTTCTATTTAACTTGTGGCTAAATATGCATACTTTCTATGTTTCCATATTTCGCAGGGTTTTTTGGTTTTCGGATTTGCGTCAACCTTGCGTCCTGCTAAACTTAAGTTGCGTCCCGTTAAGAAATTTTGCGTCCAGGCAGAATTTTTGTTTTAGCGTTTTTTTAGTGCGAAAAATTGTTTTATTTACGAAAATTTCGACAATTCCTGTAGTGTAACGCTATTTAGACTACTTAGAAAGCAGATGCTGCTTAACTGTAATGCATGACTAGACGAATACCACAGAATATATGTAGATGCGACCAATGTACACGGCGGGGGGTCTGGGGGGCGGAGTCCCCCAGAATTTGAAGAATTTTTTGAAATTACAGAATAATCCGTAGTGGAAATGTTTAAAAAGATTTTAGTTGGCATCTGTTGCATCTAACGCATGCCTTGAGTAATTTTTGATATTGACACAATAGCAATAACCAACCAATTCGTGTGATCACCAAAACTGGGTTGCGCGCACGAATTTAGAGAATTTTGACATTAGCTAACTCCGGGCTTGGACCGTACACACACAAGTGTGATTTAGGTTGATTTGCATAAAGTTAGCACTCACTTTTGCATAATTTTGAATGAAATCAAGAAAATATTACACAGATTACCCCCTCTTTTGAAGCACGCGCCCTCGCCGCGGCTTCCGGGCACACAGATAAGTAATGAAATTGCGCTAGCTTACGTACCGTAGCTACTAGTATAGATAAAATGCGTTTTAGAAAAATCGGAAAAAGATAAAATATTTTCCTATCCCTCGGGGACGTCTTCCCGGGGACACATACTCGGACCTCACATTTATGCACATACTAGGGGATTCCGAAACACAGATAAAACTACTCCGGAACATACCGGGACATTCACACATAGCTACGGACTTTGCCGTTACATATAGACAAAAATAGATGTGGGCTAGTAGCCCATCAGCCGCGACGAAAGCGCACATTACAAAAAAAATAATAATCTGAAGACATAATAGATATAACTCCGTAAAGAGGAATTTAAATATGAGAAGGGCAACAAAAGTGAGCACCAAGAAGGCCACTCAAAAGTAATCATCGAATAAAAGTTTCCGAAAAAATGAATTATTCATTGAGATAACCAGAGAAAGAATTCAAATATATCAAATACAGAGACAAATAGCACAGGGGGGAGGCAGAGTGACTCGGGGAGAGACTAAATTTAATGCTCGTAAGAGCGAAATGGATAGAAATGGAGTTTTTACAAACCCAAAAGAGATCTCTACCTGGGTACCTGCCAACCCCAAGACATATACGATTATAGAATTTTTTCAAATGAAAAAAAATTGTAATGCGCAAAAAATAAAGGAAGATTGTATAGCTGCACCAGAATTGGACATGGCAAATTAAGACAGTGTAAATGGCAACACGAGAAAATTTTGATAATAAAAGTAAACTCGCGACAGATTAGCAAACAAATACAAAAAAGGCACCGAATTAAAAGACAGAAAAGACCCGAAAACGATTAAAATGGCAAAATAATAATAATAAAAAAATAAAAAAATAACATACGACAAGAAATAGAACGGACACGCCGAGCTAGAGGGCACCACCCCACTCTGAAATAGAAGCTCGGAAAGTAGAAACAGGAAAACAAAACTTTTAATAATTTAATATAAATTTAACCCCGGAGAAGAAACCCCAAACAATGACCAAATAGACCCCACCCAACCAAGGTTAACGCTAAATCAGTAGTAAATATATATATATATATATATATATATATATATATATATATATATATATATATATATATATATAGTAAACAACATTAGTTAAATAAAAGGGAAGGGGTAGGGGAGACGGACGAGATAGGGGGACACACAACCGGGTTCACAACAAAAATCACAAATTATGACTTAATAAAGTTCAATAACAGAATTCAAACTGCTTCAGACTGCGGAAAAAATTTCAAGTGCCAGATCACCATGGGATAAACCCCGAACCAAATAACCGGACCAGCACCTCCGGACGCTGAGCGGATGCCCCACCAGCACAACCGAGTACCAACGCCGCCAGCCTACCAGACACCGAACCAGGCCCGTCCAACATCAGATGGAAACCATAGGGGCCAGCCCGTATCACAAAATAGGGGCATACAAGACCAAACAGACAGAACAAACAACAGGGGAACACCCGCCGTCAAGAGGGACGGGGGAGGAGGGGGAAGATAAGTAAAATACAGAAATAGACAAAATATAAAGATAGAAAATACTAATTAAGAAAGAGTAAATAGTGAATAAGCATATAGGCATATGAGCCTAATACAACAACAAAAAATAGAAGGGCAATAGCCCACAGCACATACGCAGAAGGTCCGATTAATTTAGAGAGTGGAGGCAGAAGCCGACGGGAACCGCTGTCTCCCCTTTGAGGAAACAACAGGTGCCCGCAGGGAATGCCAAATAATAAAGAACGGAAAATAACGCTAAAGAGTCAAAAGGTCCGGGGTTGACCGCCCACCCTTGCCTCCCCTTTGGGGAATCACATTCGGCGCGCAACCACGGACCCGCCGGGATGCGACACGGTGTTATAGATACTCCAGTACTATTGCCTGCATACGGATAAAAAGCATTAAATGATAAAATACAAAATATGAGACGCCCATCCAATGAAAAATAAATTCAAAGAGGTATATTCGGTTCTACGAATTCTTTAAAATTGCAATTCAAGCAAATAAGAAGAATCAAGTTTGAATTTTGCATCCAATAGAGAAAGACAATGATCTTGATCCATTAAATCAAAGATAAAGAAAATTTGATCAGAAAAAGGTAAAATGAAATTTTGTTCAAGAAATTTCAATGCAAGCTGCTAAATGTGCTACGAAGAAATAAAAAGTGAAGATGTAAACATGCACGTATCCTTTTAATAAAATGAGCTTTCCCAGAAATTTAACTTTTATCCAAAATGTATAGAACGACATGAAAAAGAAAACTCTAGGACTTCTATGTAGACTTCTATGTCCAAATCAGTCAGAATACAACTCGATTCCATTTGTCGAAAAACAGTCATCTCATAGTCAAAAACAGTTTCCCATAGTCGGGGGTGCGACTGCCCCTTGCTGCCACCGGTCCGAATATGTTTCTGTAGGGATAGAAATTGAGGAACGTGTCAGTCCACAGGAGACAGAAAAACTCCACCTGGAAGATCTGCCATCAGATGCAGTAACGCCGGGAGGGCCCACCGAACTTGAATTCGAGCAAGTATCGGTAGCAGCAGATAATATCCCAGCCATAGTCGCCACATCCGGGGGGACCAAAATTTTGGCCATTATTGAGTCCGGAGCATCAATATCCATTGTCAGTCCCCGGACAGTTAAGAGAATATTGAAAGGGGACGCCAGCGTTCAATTTCGTAAACCAGACCCCATCACTGCAGTGGCAACTAACGACACGCCGTTAAAAATTTCCGCTAAAGTTTTCGTAATTTTCACGGTGGGGCGTAAAGAATATGGGTGGTTTTTTCATATGGTTACTGACTTTTCTCGTGAGATCTTAATAGGAACCGATTTCATGAAACGTTTTCACTGGGATTTGTTATTTTCTACTAATGAAGTAAACATGCAGGGAATACGCCACCGATTATTGCCATCTGAAAAAATTCGCTCGGAATTCTTAGCAAATTGGTGTGACGACGCGACTGCAGTCATGTATGTAAATGTGGGAATACTCCTGTCCTTGGGGGTTCGGCGCCCACCTCCTCTGCTGACCGGGGTCCAAAAAGAAGGCCAGAATCTTGACATTTCAAAAGAGGGGTAGACACCCCTCCAGTCACCTCTACAATTCTTGGTCATTTAGTCCAGCGCCCCCTGTTCCAAGTTAATTTTCAAAAGAGGGGTAAGCCCTGATGATTACTATGTCGTTTGCTTGCCCGGTTGTTTTGTTGAAAGTCCTTTTTCAAAAAAAATTTCTAAAGAAATTCGTCAAAGCTTTTTCCTTTTACTTTTCGTGTGATCCCCCAGGCTGACTGGGTTGCGCGCTCAAATTTAGAGAATTGTGACATTAGCTAACTCCGGCCGTGGACCGTACACACATGTGTAATTTAGGTTGATTTGCATAAAGTTATCACTCACTTTTGCATAATTTTGAATGAAATCAAGGAAATATTACACACTGTGACTACAAAGCGCGTGGCGTTGCATGCGGAAACATGTTGAGCGGTGGGCTCTGCTGTGAGTGTGTGGCTCGAGTGCCACGTATGAGTGATCCTCTCATTAGTCCTAAATAAAGTCAGTTCTTGTAAAGCATATTATACGGCTGTCCATATACTGTACATATCCTAAGTTAATACTTATCTTTTATATTAAAATCTGCTTTAGCTTGGTTTTTTATATTTTTGTACCACAAGAAACGGGGGGCACAGCAAATAATCAGGTACATGCCAAAACAAATTTTTGTTTTATTTTTGGTTCTTTCATCCACTTGCACTATGACGACAATAGTCTGTGCGATCTTATCATTCAGTATTATCTGTAATAATAAGATTTAGCTCTTACAAAGATGTATTATGTAATCAGCTGTATCGTTCGAAAATGTAAAGCTGAGATTGTGAATAACAGCTAAACTATATAAAATCCTTGATCTAACGGTAAGCACCGACTTTAGGTATCCACCGTTTATTCTTTGGAGACAAAACAGGTAAATTGATCATGAGCTTATTCTTATGTACCTTGTTATTCCATGTTTTCTATTTTGCATTGTAGTTCCTTCCTTCCTTCCTTCCTGATTTCGACGTCAGGCTCATTGCTACACATAAATACTTTTTTGGATTGGAAGATGAATGAACGGCAGGTACAACAAGAAACTTGACGGACGACATATACAACCCACAAGAGGAAATATTAAGATCATATTCTGTAAGGCCAATAGCATGAATTTCCTGACCCCAAAAATTTAAACCTAAAGTAAAAGACTTTGTAGTATCAACTGAATCTGCAAAAGTTGCTTTTCTGGCCCCAGTTCCATCACAATTTTCCTTGCATTCGCAAGGCACATGATTTATGTTGTTATATGTACACATGAGTCAATTGAATTTTTACTGGAACATAGTGTCGTAAACTACAAAGAATCGCAAAATGTATTAGCTTCTGTAATTTTGAAAAAGCTACAACTATAGGATGTTAGGGAGATCAACCAGTTCTTTGCGCGTAAATGCGCACAGCGCATCAAATATATTGATGGCTAAAATGTAAATAAGTAAAATCTACAAAATTGTATCGCCAATCCATTTCTAGTAGCGAAGCTATTTGCACAAGCTTTTTATAGTATTAACAAGTAATAGTCAAACTGTAAGAAACTGGCATAATGTTTTCTTTAACAGGTAACGAGCTTTTGAAAATCGCTTCTGAGTTTAAGGGTAGAGTAAAACTGATGCTCCTTTTTGTTGAAATATTACTTAGTAGGCTAAACAAACAGTATTATAAACGCAGTATTATGAAGAGGAAAACTAATGCTTTACTGTAAAATGTCTTTGGAACGCAGAATGAAGCTTTTACAGAATGGTTTCATCTGTGCAGTTATCGATCTACCGAGTTTTTTCCAGACGACTCACTCAAACGGTAAAATTTTTGCAAAATTTGAACACAACGCGGTTGAAAACATACCCATGCCAAATGTCAGCTTGAAAAAATAAAGAAATTCAAGATGAATAAAGAAATTCAAAAAAGAATTTTTTGAAAGAACCTAATATTTTCCAAAAAGCTATAAAAATGCAGTACTATGGTAAAAATTGGGGAAGGCTATCCTTGACTAGAGAGGTAGTGTATTAGTTTTACACTGTTCCGGTTCGAAACAACACGTATTAGTATTTAACGTGATACATTTCAGCAGAATGTTACTGATTTTAAAGTGTATTTTCAGAACCTGGCATTGGTTTGGCTGCCAACCAACATAATTACTTCCCATCACAGAGCATTAATAATGTCGTCTTTCAATGGTTTGGTCAATAAAAATAACTTAACCGTAATCATTGGGTTCTTTCTGTGCTTTCTGCTGTATCTGGGAACCCCTGCAACATCGTTTACTCTTGGAACCAAGGCAAAAAGAGCGGCACTGCAATTGGGCGGAGTTTTGGCTTGCAAAGGACTAAACCCATTCCGATATTTGAACTACGGTTGTTATTGTGGGGCAGGTGGCTCTGGGAAACCTATGGATGAAATTGACAAGTATGTCTATTTTAGTAGCATTTATTTATGTCGTCTACAAATCGTCTACAAATCCGGATTTGGGTTTCTTTAAATTAAAATTAAATTAAATTAAATCAAATTAAATTAAGCAATTTTGATATTCTGCTTTTATTTCACGGAATCTGACAGTTCAAGTCTGGATCACAGGATATAGAATATATACAATAGAATTCACAAATATGCATTTATGTCGGTCAGCGGGCATATGCGCATTAGAGCGGACCGCATCGGGCCGATCCGGCTAAAATGAAATTCGGTTTGTTACTAAATTACGCAAGATTGCATAAAAAATTACTAAACTTGTTCATTTTGAAGTCAAGCAAAGCAAGCAGTACCTAAACAACAATGTCCGGACTATTTTGACCAGACTCTACATCGATAGCATTTTCTATTTTCCTTCCTTCCTTTCTACTAGTTTTCACGATCATTTTTGGAACATCCAAGTCTTTTCTCGAAAGTTGGCTACTCCAATTCCTTGCAACCGGTAAATTATTTGAGGATTCTATATCTGTAACCATCCTTCCTCAAAATGGTTCCTAACAGTTTTTCATGGAAGGAAAGCACTTGCGGCTTTGTTAGTCTGTCGTCACCGAGAGAGACCTACTATGTTTTAGCACTTTCCCATATGCAATTTACTTCGTTGGGATCAACCGACAATCTTAGGACTCTTGCACAATGCACAGTCCAAATTTTTGATAACTAACGAACGAACATAGCCTGCGGTTTTTTATTTTCTTGTGCTGACAGAGAAGTGGTGTTAGGATATGTCATGAATATATCTGTTGCAGGCTGCAGCTGTTATAACGTCATGATCGCACTATGAAGAATTGAACCTCGCAACTTTGGTGGCATGCTGAGTCCAAATTCCCAGTTAAAGTTATCACATAGAGGAATTAGAGCTAACACTAACAGCTAACAAAAAACCTGAATTAACAACTTTTCTATATATTGTTTTGTTGCAGCTGTTGTATGGAGCATGATCATTGTTACGACAACAATCGCAACAATGTATGTAATGCAGATGCACAAAGATATACTATAGATGAAGTTTATTTTCTCAGCAACTTCAATTTCACGTGCGACTCGGACACTCGTTCAGTCACTTGTGGTAAATGATTAATATAGTCGTAACTATTATTTATTCCTGCTATTTTTAGAAATATCTATTAATACATTTTTGTTAGGCATCATCGCAACAGTCTTATAAATTTGCATTTCAAACTGAGCAGTACAAGTTGTACCACGTACATAATATCAAATTTAAAGCAAATCGTCTTCCATAGATCCAATGGCTGATGGCACCGCATGACTTTACATATGGTGCTGTGGGGGCCGCGTAACATTTTCCAGGCCCGACGTGGCAGTACATGTAAAAGAGGGCTTATTCTATGCATTAACCTTATGTTATGTCATAGTAAAGCAATGAGTCAGTGGTACTAGCTTCGTTACAGTCTTAATATCATCAGGACGGAGGAAGTTGTTACATGCGAAATACAATCATTTCGACAATAAACGGTGATGACGAAAGTAGATTTAGTTTAGGTGGATTATTACATGTGGAAAATTTAAGCCAGCCCTTCATAGAAACATATTTTTACTTTAGATGATACCGAAGATAAGTGTCTGTATGGATTCTGTGAATGCGATTCGAAGTTTGCGGACTGCTTGCAGGATCATCCTACGCCATTTTTTAACTTCTTTTTCAACCAGATTGGATGTGCTAGCAAGAAATAATTTTCTTTAAAAACGGGACATCAACAAATAAATACGTAAATTTTCAATTATTAGGTAATTACTTTAAGCATTAATCGCTTTTTATTCTTATTGTCATTGGTGATACCTTCGGTTGGCGAATATTTGTTACAACGTTCGTAATTCAGTAAGTCAAAATTGAGTCAAAATCTGAGTCAAAATTGTGTAATTGTTAGAATCAAAATATTTTATTAGAGACGCTAAGAGTGCGCTATGTTAACACTTCAGTGTAGCAACGACTAGGTACTCGCACGCCGTGAGCCATGTTACAATACAAGCTATACCGGTCTTGTTTTGACCGAGGCTGCTGACAGGCCGGCCGGTCATATACAGGCGGCCGGCCGGTGAGAGTTTCTGCCGCTTGCCCATTAAACTAGCTAAAATCTGCTTTGAAAACTGTCAAATATCTTACATTTTTTCTTGTATTTTGGATAGTCGGCGAAAAGTGGCACCGGCCGGCCGCTATACCGGCCCACGAAAATTGGGCCGGTGAACAACACTAATATCAAACAACAAATACAATAAATAAGATTTATATTTTGGATTAAATTGTGCTTAAACACTCTTAATAATTAAGCAATAAGCATGTTAATGTATGTATACCAAAAAAAGATATAATGCAGCTCTAATCTTCAAAAATATTTCCATCCATCAGGAATGTTGTTACAAAAAGAAACAACATAACCAACAACCAATATATAGAGACAGTGAGCAGTGCAATAAACCGAACAAACTCACAAAATACAAACAATATAGCATTCATGGAAGACAGGTCACATTAATTCCGCATAAATTGAGCCAATACGAAGCCAACAATTATGAACATTAAATATTTTAAGTAATCAAGATCTGGGAATGGACGGTTTATGGCTAGAATAGGAGCCCAGAATGCCTTAGTAGATGACAACGGTGGATATCGAATGCTGAAAAATAAGCAGAACTTCTAAAACACTTGCAGGAAAATTATCCTGTAATTAACTAAACTGAACAGAAGAAACCAAGCAGAAAACAAGAACAGTTAGGCCATATCATACCCGCATGTCATTTTCTAAGTACTCCAATCTTCAGTTCAGGGAGAGGTTTGAATATTTTGACTATTAATGATAACAGTCGATTCTGATTGCCTGAAATTTCTGTTTTGAGAATTGAAATTTCAGCCAATCAGAACTCTAGCTTGACTTTGATTTGCTAAAATCCCAATCAATCAAAACGCCTGCTTGAACTTGATTAGCTGAAATTTCACCCAAGCAAAATCCTTAGTTCATTCTGATTGTCTGAAATTTCACCCAATAGTAATTGCCTAATTTTGATTGACTGAAATTTTCCGACAATCAGAAATAGTTTGTTTCGTTCGATTCCGTGTCTTGTCAATCTAACAATTGAGCAGTTATGGAATATGGATGCGCAAGTCGCAACATTTGTAAGTCGCAGTGAGACGATGCAGAAATAGTCTCTGTGGTTTGAGCTTCAACGCGATGTCTGATGGTTGGTGTAAACGTTAATACTCCTCAACGGGGTGGGTCACTAAAGCCCGGTTCATACTTCGTGTGCTTTGTGACTTGTACTTTGTCCTTTTGTGCTTTTTGCTTTCCGGTTCATACTTTTTGGAAAAGCACAGTGCTTTGTGCTTTTCTAATTCATACTTCAAAAATGTGCTTTGTGCTTTTGTGCTTAGCCAATCAAATTCCAGCATTCTAATTTCATCCAATCAAAAAGAGAAGGCGTGGAATCAGAAGAGACGACGGAATACGGTAGCATCGAAGTCATTTTGATTGAATGATAAATAGATATATAAATAATAAAAAATAGAAAAACTATACAAATTAAAACGCATATATGTTTAAATATGTATATGTGTAAACAAGTAATGTAGGCATGTGTAATGTTACGGATGAATTAAAAGTCAAAAAGTTATGAAAACTCCTAAAACCGTGAATTGCGATCGGAATTGGAATTGTTATTGTTTGTTGCTTTTGGAATCAGTTATTCGGAACCTTGAATGCAGTGTGTGAACGTCCAAGCAATCCTTGTAATTATCTTTTGTTCTTGTGAGTACCAGAGTTGCCAGCCGGTTCAAATCATTCAAAAACTTACTAAACGGGACATAGGTTCTAGCGTGGTTAGGAAACCAGGTTTATAATAGTGTCAGAACACGAATGAACAGCGCAAGAAGAGAATAGGAACTCAGTAGAATCTAGGTGCAAGAAATAAGGTTAAAGAATAGCGTTACAATCTGCATAGGTAGTGCCAGAATAGGACAGGAACCTAGCGTAATATGAGCTAATACGGATCGATCAGGGCTAACAATTAATGGAGAGGTCGTTACCACTCCAGGGTCAGTAATAGGCCCCAACTATAGCCTCTGATCAACTAACGGAGGAGTCGTTACTCTTCCCCAGGCCTTAACAGGCCTCCTATTGCTTGAGAAACGGTTCAAAATTTCATTTAAAGTAAACTGGTACTAGCAAAAAGGAAAGTTTATCAAAGGTATCACTCGAAAAGTAGTGAATTATTACAGAAAATGCAGTTAAACGTGACATATACAGCTATACGTTGGAAGATGGGTCATTTAAACTTAATTATTCGTAGCTAGGTGTATGAAATAGGGTTTTGGAGCACTAATATGTGCCAGTTAGGCCTAATTAGCGGTAATTAGGTAATAATCAATGAATTTTGGAGATTTTGAGTGAAAATATAACTTAGGTTTATCTGAAAGGCAATTTCTTCCTGGTTCCAAAAATCCAAACCCGGTCTTTTAACTCCCAATATTGCGAAAGATATGGGTTAAAATAGTTTTGTAACTTTAAAATTTAATTCTTTAATTTTAACCTTACGTAAACTCCTTAAGTGGGCGTAACAAACACTTGTTGTTACGCCCATTCATTCTTTCATTCATTCTCCCTATCCATTCTGGGCTTCTGTTGGCCCTCTCCCAGCGAAGACTTGCCTCGCAGAGGAAGACTTAGTGTGTACTTCATAGGTGACAATAGGTTCGGAGGGGGCGTAACCCTCTCCCAAATTATTAGAATAAAAAGAAAATAAGTAGTCTTAGGTAGTTACGTACGTGGATTATTAATATTTAGTTTTTATTAGTTAAAAAATTAGTTAACTCTTTGTATGCACTTATTTTGCGCAACAATTGCCCTCCTGTTCCTTACGGTAGGGACTTCCAGCTCCAGTGAGGGAGAGCAATTGTCACTGGGATTAACAAGGCGGCTTCCCTTGTTCCTGGCCGAGAAATCATGACTAAAAGGAAGAGAAAGGGGCCAGTGAATAAGGGAGCGCCTAAAAATACAAAACATAAAATTTACAAAAGGTTACAGCAATAATAGAGCTTAATATTCATTTTTTCATATTGGGCCCCGAGAGGCCAATTTTTCGTACTGTTTCGTTTTCCATTTCAAGAAAATTTATATTTTTATCAGAAACTTTCCCCTTTGGTTACCTTTATGTGTTAACCAAAAAGTCTGGAAAGTTTCTGGAGATTCAGCTCTGGAAATTTGTCACACAAAGGGGTCATAATTCTAGACCCCCCATAAATCTCTATTCCGGTGGGCCAGGCGTGCAAACAGCCCACGTCGGGTCTGCACCCACAAAGGGGATTTCCAGAAGAGTCTGGAAATCCCGTTCGCCTCAAAGAGACCGCCAACAGGCGTGAGGTCGGCTGGCTGGAAATTCAAAATTTCCAGTCAGTCTTTGCTTCAGCTCCGGCCGAGAGCGGCCGTGTATCCCCCCTTCTCTAGTGCGTCTCCTGGTGTGCCAGCGTTTTGGCCGGAGAATCCCCAACGCACTTTTCACCCCCCATAGGATCACGAGTTAGGACCTCCTCTGGCCCACACAGGTCAGAGGAGATGAATTGAGCCAACACGAAGCAAAGACACACACACTATATAGGGCCATATGAGCGTATTATGCTCGGCCAGATTCACACAGAAAACGCACCTTTTTTCTAGGTTTTAGAAGGCCCTTTTTGGCCTATTTTTACTATGGGTTTTCGGCCTTCGGGCCTTTAATTTTTAATCAAAATATAGCCCTTTTTGGCTCATTATTAATTCAAAATTAGCGAGCCCTCGTGGCCAGTATTTTTGCTTCGTCTTAATCAGCGAGCCCTCGTGGCCAGTTTTTCATTTTATCAGCGAGCCCTCGTGGCCAGTCTTTCATTTTTATCAGCGAGCCCTCGTGGCCAGTAATGTTATTTTTATTTTTTAATCAGCGAGCCCTCGTGGCCCGTTTCTACATTTTTTAACCAGCGAGCCCTCGTGGCCAGTCATTTTTTACTTTTTCACATTTTTGGGGTTACTTAGTAATGAAGGGATTTGAGTGGGGACCCACACTTGAGTTGAGATAGGAGGTCCCTTGGTTACGACCTCGTGTTCTGAACTGAGTTAAGTCTAGGGAATAATTCTCCCCACAGCCGGCAATTAGGAATTGCCGGCCATATTCGTACAGTTAGGCTCTACTGAAGTTAAAACTATTGTCTGTAATTGTGTTGTGTTATTTGTGTAGGTCGGCTACCTAAAACTAATAGGAATTAAAACTCAGAAACTGTTATTAGTTATCACTAATTATTCAGCCTTTTTGAAGGGAATGGCCGGCTTCCCCTATGTTAATTTAAGCAAGCTGTCCTTAGCGGAACTGATTGTGTTGTTTAGTAATAATTGCCGAGCAATTATTACTCGTTTAGCTTTCCAGCAAAATTCTCAAAGTTTCAAAGTTTATAGTCTCGGTTAAAATTGCAAACTTACAAAATCTGGGCTCCAGACGGAGACCCGTTAATTCCAAAACTACAACAAAATGTGCATACAAAGAATAGGTAGGTTTAGGTAGACCTAGGTAGGAAAATGTTAGGATTTGTATTATAATGTGTAGTCGTTTGTGTTGTTATTGGTGTGATTGTGCTCATAATTGTGTGAACGTGAACCCCAAATTTACGTAACTGGCTTCTTGGGTAAATTCCTTATGGGTTATGGGGTTCCAAGTTTAGCCCCGTTTTCAAGTGTGAATTCTGAACCAAAATTGTGTGACTGTGAGTGTGATTGAGGGCTTACCATGTAAACTCCCTTTGTTTGATAAGGGTCTTGGAAATGCCAGAGTGAATGTGTAATTGCTCAGATATTAGGCAGGAACTGGGCCAAATTGAGTAGCAATTTGGCCCTTAATCATAAATAATCAGGGATCTATTTCGGCTAAAGCTTAGACGCATGTCTGATGTAAAATTGTCAGTTTCGGAGTGAATGCAATGTGAAATTTCGTTTAATATTGTTCTGTTTGACGGTTAGGGCAGATTCTGCAGCCTAGGGTCACGGGGACCCCCTATTAGGCCTGCAGATCTGTCGGATTTCCGGTCATCTGTGTAGGTCGCCCTGCGATTAGGGGACAGATGAGCCGCAACCATGAAATCCAGCACTAACCGGGCTAGAAATGAAGATAATACATAAAATAGGTAGAAATCTGCCACAATTAAAAAATCTCATAACAAATGTCCGATTAGCGCACCGGTAGTTTAGTTGGTTCTAGGTAAGGAAATAGTTGCAATCTTGTTGTATTAATTATCTGGCGCTATTAATAATTGGGAAATAGTTAGGCCTAGTTAGGATAGGGATATTAATGGTCTTGGCCTAAAAATTATCATGGGCTCACGGTCGTTACCGTAATCATCCAACTTCCCATGTCAGAGTCCAGAAGACGGACCAAACTAAAAGAAAAGAAGTAGACCCGTACTGAGATTCGAACTCAGGTTCTCTGGATTAGTAGGTCCAGTGCTCATCCATTGAGCTATACGGGTTACAATTAGAACAAGTTCAAGCTAGCCTATCTAAGAAAGCAATTTAGCAACCCAGCACGTGCATAGTCAATTAATATGTTACATGTACTAATTATGCATATGTGGAAACTAACTTTAATTATGTTTTTCTCACTAATTACTTAACATTTTTTGGTGCTGTAAGCACAAAAAATGCTCAGTTCTTTAAGCTCTACAAGAATATATAACTTTTACTCAAATCCGTGTTCATCGAAATTTTGTTAATTTATATGCCAGTTTTGCACGAATGCAATTATGTGCTCGTGTGAAAGGGTGGTAGTACGCGCGACTGCCACTCGGCTGGCTGCTGGGGTTGCCAGCACCGGATCGAATAGCGGTTCGGCACGTCCCCTGTTAGGGCACTAGGATAAGGGGCAGGTAGATTTAGAAGTAGACGTAGTTCGGTAGGTCGGTAGGTCGGTAAGTAGGGACTGCGTAAGATGGCTGCTGAGACAGTGAGTGAGTGAGTTTTTGCATTTTTGGTAAGAAAATAGTCAAAAAACTAATTATGTGCAAAAACTCACCCACAAAGCAGCATATTAATTTATTTTATCCACATAGGTAGGAAAACTGATTAGCCATAAAATGTTTAATCAAATAATCAGCAATATTAATTCATAAGTTAGTATTACGTAGGGTTCAGTAATTTAATGTACTTAGGTAGGTAGGCAGTAGCTAGGTTAATTGTAGTAAAACCATAAATGTCTGACCATCTTCCAACATTAGAAATTCATTTAAAAACATCAAGTTTTGCATACGGTTAAGATTAGCAGCGGGCCACGGGAAACAAGCCTGTTTCCCGTGGCAAATCAACAAAATTGGGCCAGAACTAGGCCAGAAATGCAAGTTTTGTTCAGTCATTTCATCTGTTCAAGCTAACCTGTGAGTTTCTATCAGCATCGGTTTGTATTAATCTAAGACGGGCCAGGCGGCCCGGTTTGTGCAAGATAAAGGATAGAAATTAGCAAGGTTTTCGAATAATGTACGAATAGCGAAGTTTATGCGTTTTTAAGAGTTGTTTCGTCTAATTGCAAGTCAGCAAGACCCAAATTGGGTCCAGACGTGAGAACATTACGAATCGTTTTGTCTGTGCAAAGAATTACCTCGAATTTAATCATAACTAACTAGTTGTAATCTAAAATGGCCAAGAAGGTCTGTTTTGTGACAAGAAATTACTAAGAACGGTTAATTCTGTCAAAAAGGCAATAGCCAATGGTTTGGTGTCATTTCGTCAATTCACAAGTTCAAATAGGGCCCAAAATGCACATTTTGGGCCAGGAAAGCAAAAGGACGAGTAATGGTTGCTGGGTTCGATTCCCGCACCGTGACCTTGTATTAATGGGTTTTAACCCATTTGATTCAGGTGCGGACGATAAGCCAACGCTGTTTTGCCGGATCTGGACGATTAAGCGATAATTGTGTCAGTAGCCTATTCAGAAGCAGTAACTCGTGGAATCAGTAGAGGACGGAGTCAGTCCTAGTCAGATAATCAATGGAAGCCTTGAGATATAGTCATATTTTGGAACCTCGGAAAGGTACATTGACCGGCAGTGGCAAAGTTGTTGGATTGAGAGCGGAGACGGCGTAGCGAGCACTTCAAACCTGATCATTGGGTGAACCAGAACTTTTGTCAAACCTACTATCTAACTGTCAAATCTAAAAAATACTCAAAAATGGGTCTTAATCTTTTGAGCATCACTTTCGTTATCCTGGAAATCGTTTTCCCCCTGTCCCGAAACTAATCACCAGACGTCCCAATTCCTGGCGAAGACAAGAAGATTATTCATTGTATAACTGTGTTAATTTTCCATTAATTAGAGATAAGTAAGGAAGGACCTCCCAACTCCCATCAGTTTCGCTAATCCTCAAACTCCATCTCACATAGCATCCCTGAACTGAGTGTCGGAGCGAAAGCGGTGTCCGACTTTCAGGGGCTCACCCAAAGACCGTCCCTAGGTTAATAGTTAGTAACTTAGTTTATTGTGATACTAGTTTGACAGTCCTATTGTAAGGGGACGTATAAAGAGTAACAAAGCACGAGCATATAGGGCAACACACAGCATATAGGGAAATTGAGTTAGCGAGAGTTAGTAGAGTGAAAGGGTGTAAAAGGCGTTAAGAGTATCGACCTTGTCCCAATAACGTAATCAAAGTTGGTAATATTATTCCAAATTGGAATAATATTAATAATAACCTAGGAAGGGAAATTATTTGGCAACTCTGGTACAGTAACCCTTGTTCTGTGTCTGACTGTATTGTAACCTAATCGTTAGTGTTGTCGTAATTGTTAGTCTAAACGCACAGAATTGTACAACCTGTAATTGTAGTGTTTTCATTAAATAATCAGTGTGTTAGTTACCGAGTCTTATTACGAGCAATAAAGGCGCGTTAGTCTTCAACTACGGTGCGTTTACCGTCTAATCTTATTGCAAGCCAACAAAGGCGCGTTAGCCTTCTCATACGGTGCGTTTACCGTGCAACTACTAGCCACAAGAAAGAACCGAAGATCCAGTGAGGAAGAACTCAACCAAATCCAGTGCTCATCAAGAAAGCAAGTGCTGACCCCGCTTGCTGTACAATTGGAGAGATCATCAAGGAAGCAAGTGCTGACCCCTCTTGCTGTCCGGTTGGAAATCAACTCAGGAGCCTCAAACGAACTCACCGACAAAGACCCCTACCAAGGTTGGCTGCAGAGAATCTCTGATTCTGGAACACCACCTTTCAGAGATCTGGTGCTTAAGTCTGCTTCACTGCGAACAGACGCGCTGACCTTCCGTGTAAAGGAGAGAGATTAGAGTTTGGAGCAGATCGAATCTTGGATCTTGCTCACTTCATTACACATGTTCATGTAATTCAACTGATTTTTACAAACTTCGGAAGCTTCTTTAAATAATTTTGACTTAAAATTGTTGGTTAACAAATATTATTTTAAAGTATTTCCTGCTGTCTTGTACTGGCAAATGTGCAGCATAGAAACTGAACAAAATGTTATTTTCGCTTTTATAATTTTGAAACTTGTTTTCCTATTTAATTTGTGGACAGAAAAGGACAAAAGCACAAAGCACAAAAGAAAAGGACAAAAGCACAAAGCACAAAAGCACAAAAAGTATGAACCGGGCCTAATTAGGGTAGGGAAGGTCAGTTAGTTAGCTGTGGGGTTTGTTACACATTTTTAGCGCGTCAAGCAGGGCTCAGCAGTTGATGACAGAGGATCTGCCTACTGAATGTGTATGTATGTCACAGTCACACTCCTATTACTATATCGCTGTTAGCCAGCATCTTGAATACTTGTTAAGGATAGTCTGGAGTTTCTAGTTACAATTATCAATTTACTTACGCTAAAATCTGATCCCCAATCTGTTTACGTTTTAGTACTGCTTTTTCATGGCTAAATTCTAAGAATGTAAAGTGTTCATTTCTTCTGCCGATTCCACTTTCACCAACGCCTCCATAAGGAAGTCCTTCACCTGAAAGTATTAATAGTTTTTGTATTTATTACTTTGCTATATTGTGTATACTATGTACTGTATTTGTACATCAAATGGACGAACACTGAATTATATCCTTTAACTTCTGTCTTAATTGCTTGTTTCAGTCTGTTAAGCTGCTACCTTGTAGTTTTTAATAGCCCTCAAGTGCTTAATAAATATTTATGTGAAACCTTGCTCAATGTTGAATCTACAGCACCAGTGAACTTCTCATCCCTCCATGTCTCTGTAGGCTCGAATCCTTAATACCTCAATAGGAAACCAAAGTCACCATGACCGAAGAACAAAGTTTACCCAGAATTTGGAGAATTTATAGAAAAATTGCGCAAACGCCTTAAAATCTCTTTACTTCATCACTGGCCCACGACTCGCACTCTTGTTCTTACCTACATACTTTCGGTACCTGTAGTGGTGACTAAAATTGCAGAAACAGAACGCCTTTACAACTTGTGAGACTCATAACATCCATCCATACCCAACATTTCCATACCCTTAGTAGCAGATATAGTTCAAGATTTTTATTATTTATGCACATAGATTTTTAACTTGTATCCTACAATGGGATACTGTAAATGCTTTCTGTTAATGCCAACGGCACATTGTTGCAAAGCAAAACATGTATTTGGATACTTACAAATTTCCTGTACAAGGCAATCATTGACGCAGGCATTACCGCTTGAACACCGATTAATTACAGTTTCGACTGTGGAATTATCATTTGAAAATACATACAATGCCAAAGGTTTCTCCCTAAAAATACCATTTTTGACCAACTATAGGAATGCTTGAACCTAAAATGTTTACCTCTTACAGATAGCAAAAGTTTTTTATGCCGAAATATTGGACGGTTCCTACATTATTCGTGGTTTGAGGTTAACGGATTCAAGGAACCTCAGGAAGCACCAATCGATCAATTCAAGTATCTAGATAAACTGTTGGAATTCAGAATCATGGAAACGACAAAATACGAATACTGAAGGCAGCTTAGCTAGCAAGAAGAGTGGATCTCTTGCGCTTCCCCCATGGGAATACTAGAGGTGGATGAATTTCAAAATTTAAAGTTTAAAAATTTAAGAGACTTAAAAATTTAAAGCTGTAAGGGAGAACAAAGGGAGCAAACGTTTTTGTCGCAGATTTCATTGAATGTTAACCAAAAATTAATTTACATTTTAAAAATGTAGTACTTTAATAACTATTTAAAGTTTAATTTTTCATGAATTTTTCGGTTCATACATAGCATGGTTATTTTAATAGTTTTTAATATGTTAATATTTTAATTTAACATAGTTTATATTTTAATGTACATGACATGACGCCAATTTAACTACCTATGTATTCTGGAGGAATTGTTGAACAGATCCGCTTCAACTTTCAACACTCACTAAAACTCTGCCATAAACTGCAAGTGGAATCGATATAACGTTATTTATAAATTGAAAAGGTTGATTTAAAGTTAAGTCATTGTCTACAACTTAACAGTCTTATACAACATTAAAAGTTGAAAATACCACTATGAATGGCACTATTTCTTTAAAGATTAAACGGATTAGATTAAAATTAATCCGCATTAAAGAAATAGCACCTCGGATTAAACGGATTAAAATTTAATCCAGCGAGTTAAACTAGTTAAACGGATTAAACTTACTCATATTTCTTTAATGCGACTAGGATTAAAATTTTAGTCTAATCCTATTTCTTTATTCACACCTTAGATTAAAAAATCATCGAGTTAATTTTAATCCAACCTGCTTAATCGCTGTTTCTTTAAAGATTAATTTTAATCCGTTTAATTCGCCGCCTACATTTTCAACTAGTTTTTAATCCTCGTGCAGCTACGCGGATTAAACGGATTAAAAGTTAGCGGATTAAAATTTTTGATCGCTGTTTCTTTAATGGCGGATTAAATGGATTAAAATTAAACTCGTTTAATCCGCGGATTAAAAATGGTCGGATTAAACGAGTTAATTTTAATCCGTTTAATCCGTTCAATCCAACATTAAAGAAACAGCAATTAAAATTTTAATCCGACGGATTTTTAATCCGTTTAATCCGATCATTTTAATCTTGAAAGAAATAGACCCTATGCTATTTACCAAGAAACTGATTATTATTATAATAAAATGTTTTATGATTGTGCACTAGCGATTATTAACTACGCATAAGCCTGTATTCCACAAGTGTTCAGTTACAAGCAGCATTTTACTTACTGAACATATGATTTTACCTCGCATTTATAAAGTCAATTGCTTCCGCGATGCCTTTCACTGTTAGAATCGGCAAGATTGGGCCAAAAAGCTATAATTTCAAACGATACATTTCTCACACAAATACCATATTAACAGCTGTATTACGAATAACAATAGCAACATTTTAATAACGAAAGGAGATTGTATCCAGGACGTTGTATCAGGCTTAATTAATTCTACAGACATATAAGTCATTGAATTTTACATTTATAAATTTCATTCTAAAATTTGTAGAAGATTTAAGAAGAAAGTGGTGGCCTAACGAAAAATAAGTTGAAAATATGTTTTGTTCCAAATTTTATGTAGCTCTCAGAAGTCAGCTGCAGAAAAAGCTGTTGGGAATAATTTTATTAAATTTCTCTAATTAAGGCAACTTATACTCCCAAACATTGTTTCTTTGCAACATTATGTGTTTACATAATTGCGCACAACAACTTTAAATGATCCCACCTACTATATACGCAAAATAGGCAAGGTTACAGCTCTTCCTTCTTTAATTCAACATGACTACGAGGCAGCTGAATATATTTCCAAACGTTAGGTTCTATGAAATACAATGCATTTTGGTTATCTTGAGAGTTTGTTTAAGATTTTGTAAAGTTATACACTTAATTCAATCTATCCTGTTGAAATTATAGTTCACTGCTGAGTTTATCTGCCAGCAGAACAAAACTGGGTTACCAAGGCACTGGCCGAACAAAGACAACAGCAAAAGATAAGTTGATTAAGATTTTGCCATGAACAGTTTAATTTATTGCTGAACAGCACCTGAACAGCACAAGACGCCGCTTCTGTACAACTGCTAAAAATAGCTAAAATAGAATTTACATTAGTAAACGCCACTAGTAAGCAATTTTAGTGTTAGTTGGGTTTTGACACAAGGCTTGGGGGGAAGGTCCCCCTGGGTCTTTTGTCAGTCTAAATATGAACATTTAATTAAAAAATTCTTCTGTTTAAGGAAGGATTAATAAATGACTGTTAGAATATTGGATTAATCAACGCAACACATTAGGCTGATCAGATTGAGAGAATGTACCATCTGCACTATTCGGCCACAAACATGAAATTTTGGATCCTGCGGATCCCTCAACAAAATTAATCAATTTTGAATTTAGGCTGTTACCACAACTATTCTAACTTTTCTGGTGGCTGTCGGCTCCAGTGTCATTTTTTGTCAAAAGAATATGTTCTGACGTGCCAGAATCTACCTCTCCCTCCCAATATAATTTTTTATATGATGTCCGAGATTTGCAAGAAGTTGGCCGTCTTGGAGGGGAACCCTTCTTGGTGGAGCCAATGGGTGAGCACGAATGTACAGCTAGCAGCGTGTTCACTTCTGCTGCGGCAGTAGCCTTGATGACGCCTCGGATAGTTGCAGAAAGCAATTATTCAGTGCCGGATTTTTCTCCCCTCACTTATTTTAAGCAATAAAATTGGATCCGGCACTACCTCTGCAAGCGAAAGCGACTGGGAGACTAATAGGGCTTAAGCGAAGCAGCCTAAGCGATCAGCTCATATAACAACTAAACGTTATCACAACACAGAGTACAAAGATCAATTCACAGTTTGTTTTAAAAACGTTTTATTTTGCATCCCTGTTTCAGTTCCCCCTTGTTAATCAATTCAGAAGAATTCTCCTGCAGTCGGATCATATTGCAGAGGTGCCCTTCTTGCGCATACTGGATAGCGCCTAATCTTTTCTGGTGGCAGAATCGTTGGCACAATTGCCAGCGTAGGCCGAAGATCCCTTGAGAGTCGCTCTCCGGATGTTGACGGGGAATTGCAAGGATGCTGCAGCCCATTGTCGTTTAAAAGCTCTTCGTCGAGCTCCTTTGTCGGTGTAGATATCCCTTCGTCAGTTGGATGCTGCGCATTCCTGGGGTATATTTCCGCAGATGCATTCGATTGAAATATTAAGACATTCAGTCCTAAAGGCATTACGTGCACTATTCTTCACCACCGTGTATGGCCGAGCTTGAGAGAAAACCCTGCAGTTTTGTCAAAGTTCTTCCTTTTCACCAAATCACCCGGGATGAAGTCGGCCACTTCCGACCCAGATCTCCTACCAGCCAACCGTTGCCTCAACTTATCCAGCTCTCCGGCCGCCATGGCCACACACTTTGCCGGATCGTTTGCCCCGTTGTCAATTCCAAAGGAGACATCAGCAGGAGTCGTCGTCGGTCTTCCAAACACTTGGACATTTGTACATCTGGTACATTTGGTTGCCTCATGTCGTGTAGTATTGTGTGAAACTTCAGATGACGAACCTAATCCGTTCCTCTGTGATGCAATTTCTCGGCGTTGTAGCCAGCGAAGAGTTAACCCTCTCCGCTAAACCGTTTCCTTGTAGATGACAGGGTGTAGTGGACTTCTTATTGATGCCCAATTTCTTTGCAAGGCTGCTGAAAAGATTGGACTGAAAATTAGTTCCCTGTCGCTTAATATTGATTCCGGACATCCCTGTTTGGAGATGAAATCCAGAAATGAATCGTAGATAGCCTCGGCGGTTTGTTCCGGCAGGGCGTACAGATCCATAAACTTAGAAAAATGGTCTATGATAAATCGATATAGCATCTATAAACACATATATAGCGATTTCCTCCTTGGCAAGGGACCGAAGACGTCTAGGCAAACCAATTGAAAAGGTCTCTCCGAAATGATAAGATATGATTTAGGTTTGGGCTCCCTAGACTTGTTATTCAACTGGCAGAACCCGCAAGAGTCACAGTGTCGCTGTATCTTTCATGCATGTTATGCCAAAGGAATTTGGCCTTAATCTTGGGCAGGGTTCTATCTATTCCAGAGTGGTCACCATGCCAGCTGTCACGATAAGCGCGAAGAACATCCAGTCGAAGAGTTGCAGGGACTACAAACCGTAGTGGACCATCCGGCTTCTTCAGATACAAGGTTCTATCCACCATTAGTAGACGAGGCCGTTGCCGCAACAGCGATTTTTCTTCTTTAGTGGTAGCTGTTGGTTTAGGTAACTTGGAGCCTTTGTGGCGATAAATCTTGCGAAGAACAGGTATTCTTCTTGGGCACAGGGTAAAGAGAAGCTGCGGTATGTAGTGGCTCTTCTTGCACAGAAAGTAGCTGAGGACTTCTACTCAGCGCGTCCACGTGCGGTATATCTTTTCCTAGCTTATGTACAATCACGGGATCATAGAGCTTTATTTTTTGTTGCCACCTAGCAATCAATGCCGTAGCAGCGGGCTTGTCCAAAATAGCTTGCAAAGCTTTGTTGTCAGTGATCAGTTTAAACTTCCGTTCAAAGAGATAAGGACGGAATTGGTCTGGCCCATACTACTGCGTAGGCTTCCTTTTGATAGGCACTCTATGCTAGTGTTTGAGGACGGCCGGCCTCGGCTGTCGGCCGACGACTTTTGCTCACCGGCCGGCCGGCCTGCCGGCTGACGGCCGACCGGCCGGCTGGGATACAAATCACCAATTAGAAGTTTACAAAATAGAGCAACTAAGCTTAAAGTGAACTCCAAATCTAGTTATGCTAATTTTCTATGCTATGCTGTGCTATTTTTCCAAGATAACTTCCGAAAATAAATATCTTTGCAGTTATAATAACAGCACTAAACTGCTCTAGGCCAGGCCGGCCGGCCTACGGACTCACCGGCTGCCGGCTGGCCGGCCGATGGGCTCGTGAAACTCAACTCGTGAAACCCCGGCCGGCCTCAAACACTACTCTATGCTTGCTCCCTTGAGTTAAGAGCTTTGCTGGCATAGGCTATTACATGTTCCTACCATTCCATCGTTGGGACAAGATTGCTCCCATGTCAACTTGGAACGCGTTAGTAGTTAGGTTGAATTCCTTAGAAAAGTCTGGCAAGGCTAGGATAGGCGGTTTTGACAATATTTGCTTAAGTTTCGAAATGCCGATGCAGACGCCTTGGTCCAGGTAAATTCAACATCGTTGTGTACCAGTTGTTAGATAGGATGAGCAATTTCCGCCAGATTCAGGATGAAGCGGCTATGATAGTTCACAAGACCCATAAAGCGACGGACTTCCTGCATCGTCTTTGGTCTCGGGTAGTTTGCGATAGCGGTTAACTTTTCTGGGTCAGCATATAGTTTACCTTTTCCTACCACATAGCCAAGATATTTGGGGTTGAACGAAGTGGCACTCGGCTTCAGACGTAGACCAGCTGTACAAATGTGGTGAAGTATCTGGCGTAAACGTTGCATGTGATATTTGAAATGTCTTGGAAAATGTTATCGCATCATCCAAATAAATAAGGCAAGTTTGTCAGTTAAAACCAGCAAAGACCAATCCATAGCCCTTTGGAATATGACAAGAGCTGTAGTCAGCCGAAAAAGGTATTAGTTTAAATTGGTACAAACCACAATCTGTGGCAAAAGCTGTCTTTGGCTTATCTTCTTCTTTCATGGGGATTTGCCAATATCTTGAGTAAAGGTCAAGGGTAGAGAACCATTGAGCAGAATACAGGCAGTCGATTGCATCATCAATCCAAGGCATGATAGTCTCCTTGTCCAGCAACCTGAAGTCGATGCAGGATCGCATTGTGTTGTCCTTTTTCGCACAAGTGTTATAGGACTGGACCATTCGCTGGTTGAAGGTTCTATAACATCTTTGTCTAGCATCGACTTTAGTTCTTTGTCAATGATTTGCCTGTCCGCCGGAGTCTGTCGTCTCATCCGTTGGCAATAGGCTGTGTATCTGGCTTTAGTCTAATTACCTGATGCAGGACTTTGATTGTACCCATGTCTGAATGATTTAAGGCAAATGCACTACGGTACGAACGTGCAAGCTCGTAGAATTGCCTAATTTCGCTGTTGGCTCTAGTGCCAGTGATATACAATTTCTCTTTCAATAGTTTAAAATCATCGGTTTTGTCAAGCTGTTTCTTGTTTACTGTATTGTCTAGCTGCAGTATGTCTTCTTGGGATGTAGGAAGTATGTAGCCATGGGGGTGTGTTTTCCATGGGGGTGTGTTTTGGTAAAGTAATCTTTGTTGGGGATGGGTTGACGACGCGAGCAACTGGGACATCCTTTGTGCCATAGACCGCCTTTGCAGGAGAGACCCCATGGCGAGTCCAAAGGAAAGGGTCTGATTCAAAGAGAATAAACACTTTCACTTCTGCCAGAATTTTGCAATTTTGGAAAAATCATCTTTTCCGAGTATGGTTGTAAAGTCACTTTATCTGCAGTAACCAATTCACCATTGATGGAACTGTTTACCGTGTTCTGCATGCGAACAGAATTACCATCTGGACAGTAAACTTTCCCAGTCCCAAAGTTCATGAGTAGGCGATTTTTCATTAAGTTGTCACGGCCCAATAGGAAATCCGGTTAAAGTCGATTAATAATCCCAATTTTGTGAGATTTAGTGAAATTCCCAATTCTTAGATTGGCTCTGCCCTATTCCATTAACAGTTTGACCATTAGCCACAGAAAAAGTCTTCTTTACGGGTTGAAAAGTAAATTTACCGGGACCACCAAGGTCCTCCCATTTTGACAAGATAATGACAGATTTAGAGTATCCAGAGTCTATCACGCTTTTACTTTACACATATTAATAATAACTGTCAACAGTACACTGAATTGAGCCACGATCCCCGAACCCAATGCTTGGCCCATACCATTGGGTTTTTGTGGTTTAAAGAAAAGCTTTTGTCAGATGGGCACTGTGGAGCCAAATGGCCTTTTCCCCCGCAGTTGTAGCAAATAGTAGATGGACGATATCTTGGAGGCTCTCCTTCACTGCTGGAACTGGCTTGTCGCTGGTGATAACGATCTTTGCAGTTCGGCCTTCGATCAGTACGGTAGCGAAAGGGTGGTGACTTTAGACGCTTCCTTTCAAATTTTTTGCGACGACCGCTTTTCCGATGATTACGTTACATTAACATTACACCGCCCACAAAATGATTTAGTGCTCGGATCGGCTCCGATTTTTGAAACCAGTTCCGGTTCTAGCTTCCGGTTCCGATTCAAATTGAGATTTTTATAAAAAGCTTATAATTCAACATTTTTTCGATATTTTGTATATATTGGATCAAGACGTTACTATGTTAAGGTTAAGGTTATTAATTTACATGTAAAAAGTAATTAATTTTCAGTGCTGTTTTTAACTGTGTAAAAGTGTTAAAAAGTGTAATGAATATTTAAAAAGGTTCAATCCTAAACTCATTTCCTGTGTACTATGGTAATGACTCACGGATTATTCAACCGCCACAAAGTATAGTATTTTTAAGCATTCACGGTATGCCACAGCCATTAAAGGCTGTTAGCTGCTCATCTTTTATTTATTTCTTTGGTTGATGGTCAAACAGGCAGACGTTTGACAATTGATGAAGAACTTTGTTAATTGCTCGCAATCTTGTATCTTTCGGGTTCAGAAACTATTCATGTTTCCTTTCTGCATTAAAGCAGCGGCAGATTTAACAAGATATAGGTATTATCTGAAATCCCAGTTTTACGATTGACGGTATATAATCTCTGTAAAAGAGTGTAAAAAACTGTAAAAATTTCGAAAAATAGTGTTAAAAATTGTTAATGATATGTAAAAAATCTATGTTGCAAATGTTAAAAAGCGCAAACACCTGTTAAAAAGTCCAAAATTTTGCTAGTGTCAGTACCTGCAAAAATCTTTTAAACATTTTTACTTTGTTACATTTTACAACCTAAGCTTGCAATTTCTTGATAGTGCTTATATAACTGTACTTCTAATTTATCAAGTTTTACCCTTGAAGTGAGAGATAAGAAGAGAAAAGTGGGATTTCTATGCTTTTTCAACAGTTAGATACGAATTTTGGCGCTATAAACATGTAAGTTTTGCTAAAAGTCCTTCATAACGAAGATAGTTTTTATAATAACAAATTCTATAACAGAAAAGGGTAGTTTTTATAATAACAAATTTTATAACAGAAAAGGTTTCCCTTATACCTTTCCCCTTTTCCCTTATAACAGAAAAGGGTTCCAAGCTGTTGGTAGAGGTCAGTGTTGACGAATGGGATGGGATCCCATGGGATCCCATGGGATCCCATGGGATGGGATGGGATGGGATGGGATGGGATGGGATGGGATGGGATGGGATGGGATGGGATGGGATGGGATTCAGATCTCGTCCCATATGGGATGGTGGGATTACATGGGACTAAAACCGCTTTGATGCTGGAATACCAAAAATTTGGATTTTGAATTTTGACTTTTGAAAATTGTTTCAAAACTGTAAAACTCACTAGATGCATCACTAGTGCATCTACTAGAGGTATCGAACGGCGTAACTGATGTCTCTCCAAAATTTCTTCAAGTATGCAAAAATCAAAAAAGTGCGCTCATTCTAATATTCAGTGAAAACTCTAGACACCAACGTTAGTTTCCAGGTATCCATTAGAAAAAGAAAATCGTAGGCTATATTTTGATGTAAAGATGGCTTCTTAATTCCGAGTAAACATTTAGGTATTCGCACTGTTTCAAACTGTTCATGACTCCAAAAGGAATCAACAGGTCAAAAGTAAGTGGGTATCTTGCCAACACAAGAAAAAGTTCAACTCTAATACTTCTTGAAGAATAATGCCGCCTTATAATGGGTTTTGGTAGATTCCCAGAAAACCATATTCAACAGCTAGAGAAATTTTCAGAATTTGCAGACTGAAAATTTAAGTTTAGAAGCGAAAGAAATTTTCAAAATCAGGAGGCTGGAAACTTACTTTTTGGTTACATTTTTCAAATCATCTGAGACAAATTACTCTGGAATCGGTCCGATTCCAAATGTTGCCGGTTCCGGTTCCGGTTCTAAAAATCCTTCCGGTTCCGGTTCCGGTTCTACCGGTTCTAATGGAACCGATTCGAGCAATAACTGAAAGTGTGGACGCTCAGACTTAAGCGAAGCAGCCTAAGCTATCAACTGATATAAACAACTAAACGTTGTCACAATTCTGAGTACAAAGATCAATTCACAGTTTCTTTTAAAAAACGTTTTAGTTTATATTCCTGTTTCAATTTTCAAAACACAGAAATCAGTAATTTTTGAAACCGAATATATACGTGCTTTTTATTCATCCTCCTTTAATCACACAACAATAGCTATGATTTTTACAGAACGATCTGTTGGAAAATGTACCTCGCTCTCCATCAGCACATCACCTGCAGTAATGTCCGTCAAAATAGTAGGTTCAATAAAAAGGTCTGAACGGTCTGTCTTCCCACCAAACCGAACAGTTCCTTTTGTACGGTCCAAGAGATGCTTCAATCGACTAGAAAAAATAAGGCACCAACAGTATTTTGTGTTTGTGTTCATGTTTTCTGATTGATTTGAATTGTCTTAACTGTTTGACTGTTGGCAATGTGGACGGGCAGTTGCAATGCTGTTCTCTTAGGGTCTTTTCAGGAAAGGGTAGGGTAGAGTTAAAATTACCTCGGTCCTTTCCATGATAATTAGAAGAGAGAAAGTCAAGCTTGAGTGGAGTTAAACAACGCCCTTACTTCCAGCCGCGATTATTCGCGCGTAGACGGGCGTGAACGCGCGTATATAACCCTTGCTTGCAACTGAGCATGAATCCATCACAACGGAATTTTTGGCGGTCTCGTAGGCGTCTTAATCTGATGCCATCTTGTGCATATAATTGTGCCGGTATATGTGAGTTTCGGCATGTTGCGTTGTAATTTTATCGTGTTTCGCAATAGCATGCTAGCATGCAGATATGCTGCGCTGCTGGTTGGTATCACCGTGTGATGCGAGACACTGTTTCTGTTACACTTTTACTTAAACACTTCTTATGCTCTACTCGGTATGACTCATTCAGTACACCCAAAAGATACGTAAACTCTAAAGCCCGGTTTATACTTGTCCCTTTCGACGTTTGTCCGTTTGGGCGTAAGAAAAGTTGAGCAGTGTTGAACATTTGCCTACGCCCAAACGCCCAAACGGACATATATATAGCCAAACGGACAAGTATAAACCGGACTTTTTACATTTCGGTTTCAGCAGGAATGATGGTAATAAATTAAGATTGATTCATTTAGCGGTTATAGGCCCAAAACTCATCGTTATGATACATTGGGGCGTAGAGGAAGGCGTGGCTGTATAATTATATTATGCGGCTTACTCAAAGTGATGCACATTTATAATTCTTGCATAATCGGAGGATATCTGGGCATCATTTCCATAAAACTGCTGTACAGCTTTAATAAGCTGAGAAACCAATTGTTCTAAAGCCGGCTGTACACAAAGGATATAGTCAGGTGCGCTGCATGTTTGTCCACAAGATATATACTTGCCCCAGGCTATCCTCTTTGCTACAGATTCCATATTACAAGTGTCGTCCACAATCACTGGCCTGTAAAATGAAAAGTTAAAATTAGCAGAAGATTATGCAGTCTGCAATTGGAAGATTTTGCAGACATTGGTACATATTTGAATCGAGCATACTGAACATAGAAATTTGACTGTTTGTAAAATCGACAACATGATTAGGAAGTAGCACATTACAGTACAGTCGGTACCGGATTTTTTTTTCAATGAAGCATACTTACGACTTGCCGCCCAATTCCAGACAAACTGGGGTTAGGTGTCTAGCTGCAGCCTCATACACAATTTTGCCAACCTTGGTAGAGCCAGTGTAAAAGATAAAGTCGAAGCGTTGAGACAAAAGATCAGTTGTTTCTGGGATCCCTCCTTGAAGAACAGCAACTGAATCCTATAATAAAGATCAGACATGCGCTGAAGATAAAAAATGGAGGAGAGGAGAATTAGCTGAGTTATCGAGGTGTAAAAATGTGGATTATCCAACAGATATCGTCCCAAATTTGATTTAGGACAGAAACAAATGAGTCCCAAGCAAGCCAGTTTAAGGTGGTGATTCCTTTTGGAGACATCAACTTTGACTCCTCATTACTCATTCATTACTTGGAGTTAAGAAGCCATTTTTATATCAAAATGGAGCTTAACATTTTCTCTTTCTAATCAATGCAGTGAAACTAACTTCAGTTTTCGGAAACTATTTTACTGCATTTTCGAAGTACTTTAATTTTCCAGATTTTTTGAAGACAAAAGCAAATTTTTTCGTGAGGCATCGGCTACATCATTCGATTCCACTATCAAATAGCTGGGGACCCTTTTTTAATTATCATTAAATCACTTTTCGTTATGAAGAAACTAGCTAAAATGTTTGCGCAACCTGGATTTTGCCTACTTTTCGCAACTTCGACAAGCGGCCACTTTAGCTAGAAAGCAGCAATCGGGGCAAGTAGTATATGGCGGCCGTTTCGGGCCCCACTTCGGGAGGGAATGACCTTTGACCCGCCCTACTGCCAGTTTTTTGGTTCCGTCCTTGCTCGCGATACATACTCCCAGTTCACCTAGTAGTTACACCTAGTTCTTCCTGGTTGTTCCCCCAGTTTATACTCCTAGTTCTGACTCCCAGTTCTACATCCAGTTATTACCCTTACCAACCAAACACCAGTCAAACACCCTGTTTATACACCTAGTTCTCCCGGATGCCATACCCAGTAACCTTTCATTACGCGCCGTCCCTCTGCGTTCTTCCCCCGGGGCTTGGGACCCGGCGTCGGCCCATTACCGGACACCTACCTACCTAGTCTACCTACCTAGTCTACCTACGTACCTACCTACACTACTAGTCCGGCCCTAATGTTTTTGGTATTTTTAGTTTCATTATTTTTAGTGTTTTCTTTTACTACTTACACACAAATTAACAAATATGTACAGGTAGCCCTAAAGAGGACTGTTGGGATAAGGGGGACAGAGGTGGAGGCGAAGCTTGGTTCCCAGGGTTTGTGCAAGACTGTCAGTAATTGGAATTTGTTTCTGGTCTACCATCCGGAGGTCTACCAAATCGGGTCCTTCTAAAACTCCCAGAAATGGCAATCCAAAATTCCCTCTAAAATTAAATGTCGCCGATCTTCCATCCTCAACTGCTGATTCCGTGGTGAAGTAGCTGGGCGCGCTGTAGTTCCAAACCTCCACTTCGTTACCTTTTACACTGAACCAACACCACCAGTACATTTCGAGAGAGCTCACCGACCGTTCACTACGACAAGAACACGTCAGACTGATTCAACGTCAATATTTTTCCCTTTATATGCATTATTAGACTGCCTGTTTTTCCAATGGTGCTACAAGTTCTATTTATCTCTAACCCGCATCTTGTATTGTAACCGCTTGAGAGGGCTTGTTCTCCTAATAGAATGTAGTAAAGTTCCGACTTCTTGCCCGCTAAGTTCTAATATCCACTTAAGGTAATCCAACTCTTCGAATGGTACAGGAATGATTTTTAATTTTCCGTCATAAGACAGTTTCCATACTTCGACCAAAACGGTTCCATCCAGAATTCCCAAGTACGGATAGCCAAAATCGTCTAGGAAATTAACTTCTACAGAGCGAGCGTCTTCAAGTGCTGCCCTTGTGGATGAAAAATTAGATTGACTGCTTGCCCAACTTTCACCTTTGCAGCCTTTAGGTTTAACACCAAACCAGCACCACCAGAACATTTTTGAAAGAGCGCTTTTGTAACCGACCGTTCGCGATGACAGACCAAGCCCAACTGACGCGATATCACGATTTACATCCTTT
>JASAND010028142.1:0-42138 GCA_030248195.1 Trissonchulus latispiculum | reverse complement strand
GCTAAATCATTAATTATGTCGTTGTTATTGTCTATAACCCAATACGGTTTGCAATATCGTCGATGTCTAGAAATAGCTTGACAGTACGTTTTAATTAGGCTTTAATAGGGCTTTCATTTGATACTGAATTTGAACACATTTTGAAAGTTTAATTTTTGACCAAAAATCGCCAAAGACCCACCCCTAACCCAGGACAGCACTCTACAGCCACTTTTAGCATGCAGTTCTATGACAAAAGTTGCCCGGCTCACTTGACCTGTTTTGGAAAATTTTATTTTTGAACCAAAATTGCCAAGAACCCTACCCGTAGCCCAGCACAGCTCTCTACAACCGCTTTGAGCATGCAGTTCTATGACAAAAGTTGCTCAGCTCACCTAGGGCTTCCATTTGATGCCAAATTTGACCAATTTTGGAAAATTGAGGGAAGCGATAGAGAAACGGGGCTTATATAACTAGTTAGTTAGTTCGATTATGTATTTTCTGAATATAAAAAGAAATCGGCCCCAACTCTTAACGTTCGACCTGTGCAGCGACCACAAAAATGGTCATTTTTCGCTTTGAGCCGACTTTGCGGCGCCGCTGCGGCGCTGTGGTTCACCTGCTGCGCAAATAAGTAGCGATTCCTAAATGGCGTAGGGGGTACTACCAGACCCTATATATACCCTTTTAGGTCCGTCCTCCCCTGCAGATTACGTGACTATTAGTCTTTCCAAAAATGTAGAAAGCGAAATTGTTTTCTTTATAAATCAAAAACGCTTCAAGATGCTACCGCAAAGTATATATTTTCTGAACCGGACTGATGAGATCTTTCTTTTCGTGAAAAATTTTTTATTTTTTCTGAAATTTCCCGTGCGATTTCAAAGGGCGCCGCTTTTATATGTCCAGAAAGATTGGTATATACATGATTCAACCGCGAGTTTTTCAGGAAAATTTTCGCCTTGTCTGAAAGTCCTTCACAGCAGATTTCAACTTTTTTGGTTGCAAATTTCGTAAGTTATATTCTATTTTTTCGGTTTTCAAAATCCTTTGATCTTTGACGCTTTTTCGACTTTGACTGGTTACTGCTCGTGACTCGCTCAGTGGAAAAAATTTTCTATTCGATTTTCAGGACCGCCTAGGCGTCAGCTTTGACCTGATAATGTGGTATTTGAAAACTTGAAAGTCGAATTTTTCGAAAAATACCACTTTTTAACCCAAAATGTCGGCATAGCGATTCTAACAAATGTGAGTTAAAATAGCATAATCATAAAGTTCAATCCGAGCTGTATCCAACGATATAAAATTTTCGCCGTTACGACTTAAATTGCGCCAGCAATGAATTTTTAAACAATTTGACTTATTTGAGCTGGTTTTCGGTAGTTGACACTGGCTCAGGAAATCAAGGCGGAAACATCAAAGACAGCCAAAAACCCGCTAAAGTAAGGAAAATTTTTTAAAAATTCGTAGAAGGTTCGTAAAAAATTGGTTGGTTTAATAGAAGGTTTGTAAAAAATAAATCGTGACTGTTTTTTTGTAAATCTGTTGACTGTACTACTGTTGTTTTTTACATTTTAGGTTGCCGATCCATCCTCTTTTAATATTGCTGAAAATGTGGCTGATTTTTTTATCAGTCCAGCCCCCTTCAAAGCGCACTATGATGCTCAGACTGCGGACAAATTACGGTACTTGGCTGGACTCAAGGTGATCAAAGGATATGGTGTGGAAATTTTGCAAAGTTAGTATATATCTATCTACATGGTGGTTGCACGTGATTGATAGCACCCCTGAATTAGATAGGCATAAAGCTACGTGTATCTGTTCTCCGCATTGTTGCCTAAGAAAAATGGTGACCTGCCCTCCCAGACTCCAGGTCTGGAGCAGGCATTTGCAACTTACGCCTATTAATTTCTGTTGCTTTGGAGCAGACCGTTTCTTGTCAATTATATAACTTTCTTTTTCTTAGATTAAAATTTCTGGAGGGCGGAAGCATAGGATAGGGAGCAGTATTTTTGCTGCTCAGCTAAAACTGAACAAGTTTTTAACGTAAGTTTCAGCTCAGGTTTGCTAAGAATTACGACGAAGTCGGCTAATGCTTTCGGCATTACCATCAAAACCTCATTTTCCGGGTTCTGGAAGGGTGCCCAATCCTTTTTGGAACCCAACCGACCCAAACGCAATCCTTGCTGTAGGAAATCTAGACAGTCACCCGTTTATCGCAGCCTTATTATTATAGGGGGGCGCGAGAGCGACCCCCTATAATATGGGTGTAAAAGGCTCTGCGCGGCCCTATGAGACTCGTTCGAGCACCGTGCCAGCTCAATACTGAACGAAACTCGGCAAGTTTGGTATCGTTGGAATCTACACGACGAGTACAACAAGTTGCAAAAAAGTTTTGGTCAAAATTTTCAACTTTGAAAATTTTCGCTTCCGGACAAGTTAGGTCCGTTTGTTTTTTTTTCTGTGTTAGTCACGCTTGGAAAAGGGCTATTTTGTGCAGAGGTGTTTGAAAGATGTGGACATTTTCAGCCCGGAAGGGTTTATATTTTCTGAATGCCGATATGGTCCCATGTGCCCCGCGCTATATTTTTTCGCTGCCCGGGCCGGCCGGCCAAAAGTGGCCTCACGGCGTTTTTGGCCAAAAAACGGCCATTTTGTGTCACGCCCACAGGGCTCAGGGAACAAGGTAGAGACACGCGGTTTGTTGCATGAACAAGTACGGAGGGGATACTAGTGCGTAACGTTGGCCGATTTTTGATTTAGGTCCTGGACCGTTCTGGCGGCCGGTCCAAAGTTATCCGGTCCAAATGGCCATTTTCGAAAAATTTCTAAGTCCCAACTCCACAGAAAATAGTCAAAAATAGGCCTAAATATGCTGTTTTGGGCCATATAGTGGGACGCATATAAGGGTTATCGGGGTCGCTGAACACGATGAGCATAGTCGCAGCGCTGTGCGGTGCTGCTATCGTGCTGTACTATTATGCAGCAACCATAGCACGCTGTCTGTAGACTTACTGTAAACGGCTAAACATATGAAACTTGGTGAAAATTATGTCTAGTAAGGGGGAACTGTAGCTATGTTAGTTGGTGCACTCTCTAGCTTCCACCGTGCTGTATGTGCTGTCCCAAACACAGCACCGTCGATAACAAGTTAGAAAAAAGTTAGATAAAAGTGAGAAAATTCTAGAAAGTGAACCACAGGTGAGAAACGACAAACAAAATTAACAGTAGAATTAAAATAAGTCCCGTACGGAGTTGTATCTCCTCCAATGCCAACCATAACCATCAACTCGTCATGATAGCAGGCAACTGCAGCTTCGCCACACCTACAATCAAACATCTACCATAAAGAACTGAAACAAAATATAAAGTTGGACGATAAAAACTAACCAAAGATTAATCTTTAATATGCTGCACCATTCAAATTGTTTATGTAACAAAAATATGCCACTAATTACCAAAGAAATTTCGAAGGCTGTCGGCGCAGTCCACTGTCAGATTCACACAACGACTCCTACAATGATCATCAACCAAAAGATACAAAATATTATCATATCATATTATAATCATATAACCGGAATTTAATTATAGGGGAGCGCGAGAGCGCTCCCCTATAATATGGGTGTAAAAGGCTCAGTGCGGCCCTTGGAGACCCGTTCGAGCTCCGTGCCAGCTAAATACTCAACCAAACTGGACAATTTTGGTATCGTTGGAATCTACACGACGAGTACTACAAGTCGCAAAAAAGTTTTGGTCAAAATTTCCAACTTTGAAAATTTTCGCTTCCGGGCAAGTTAGGTCCGTTTGTTTTTTTTCCGTGTAAGTCACGCTTGGAAAAATGCAATTTTCTGTCGCAGTGTTAGAGCGATCTGGGCATTTTCAGCAGGTGAAGTTTGGTTTTTCTGAACGTATATATCCCGAAAGTGAACCTTTTTGATATTTTTTCGCTGCCCGGCCCGGCCGGCCACCTGTACGGCCGGCCAAAAGTGGACTTTGTACTGGATGTTGGATTTCTGTCAAAATAGAGAAAAAGGAAGAACTTGGAACTTTTCAAGCTTCTTTGTTCTGTACTTTCGGTTGACGATTAATGATTGGCGGAATTTTTAAAGTTTCTTTCACACAGCTTTAACGTTTTTGCTTTTTACTGAGAACCTTAAAAATGAAATAGGACAAGAATAAAAATGCTTCGGTGGAGCATGAAAAATGCAATATGGATGACACTGGGTTTTAAGCGGACAGAGGACTTGGTTTTAAAACGTTAATATGGGAGGGGCAGGTTGTAAATGCCAGGAGGACTAGGTTAAAAGCGCACTAATATGGACCAGCTTCGCTGAACAACCCATATTCGCGGTCACTCATGCTCCACTCCACATGACATACGAGTAATATCTACATTCTTCAGCTTTCAAAGCAAGCGGGACGATTTTGAAATATTAAAGCTTATTCCAAATAAACAATGCAGTTCTGATAGAAAGGTGTTCAAGGTGTTTTTTCTGCACTGTCAGCGCAGAATCTTGTATTAAGTTGAAGCGAAAAGCAGTTGACATTATGTACGTGTATTATTAAGTTGTATAATAAGGAGCACGACCACATATACTTGCAGGCCATGCTGACAAATCGTATAATTTTCCGAAGAACTGCCAAGAGCAATATATAGCAAGCAGCAGCCGATAGAAACTCTGGACAGTTTTCGCGAATATGGGTTGTTCAGCGAAGCTGGTCCATATTAGTGCGCTTTTAACCTAGTCCTCCTGGCATTTACAACCTGCCCCTCCCATATTAACGTTTTAAAACCTAGTCCTCTGGCCATTTACAACCGAATGTAACCCATATTGCATTTTTCATGCTCCACCGGAGCATTTTTATTCTTGTATACTTAATAATAAATTTATAGATCATAGGGGTCGTGGCAGCTACTCCTATAATGTGTGAAAAATGCATGGTGACGTGTAAAATAAGCTGCGCAAAATTCTGCGCAAATTGTAGAGCACATCGAGCTTAGTAAGTGCGCGTAGTTTCAATTGTAGAGCACATCGAGTTTAGTAAGTGCGCGTAGTTTCATCCCCGTATCACTTACGTACCGTTGAAAAGTTGCGCCGCGGACATGTTATGTTTTTCCGGTTTTTCCTATTTGATGATTGTATTGTACATAATGTTCGCCGCTTTCACGTGAACTGCAGCGGTGGACCAGCCTAAAGGGTTTTAAGGTCTAGTAGTACCCTCTAAAGAATTTAAGAATAGTATAGTAATATTTTTCGTAAAATAAATTCCAAGTTACTATTTTTGTGGTCTTCGCCCAGGTCGAACGTTACGAGCTGGAGCTGGTTTTTATGTTCAGAAAGTACATGCATTGAAATTGAACTAACTAACGGTCCCAGTTTTATTTCTTTCTCACTTCCCTAGCGACCGCAGTGGCCGGCCAAAAATGGTGAAAATTCGAAAAATGAAAAATGGAAATTTCTCTGTGATGAAAATTTGAGATGAAAATTTGAAAAATGAAAAATCGAAATCTATTCAACTTAGAAAGCTCAAATCTTTCAAATGTTTCCTGGCACAGAGAATGGATTCCCGCAGCCAGTTTTACCGTCCGATCTACCCATCTTGCTGGGCTGGTTCCACTTTGCCGCCGGGAGGGTCAAGTGGACAACAGCTTTCTGGAGGTCCATACCAGGCTCTACTTAGCCTCTCAAAACTTTGTCTGTAGGGGGTTCTGGCGCCCTGAGCTCATTCTCGTTGTTAAAAATTGGGTCAAAAATAAGAATTTTTTAAGACTTTTAAGGTGGTGGTTTCCTTTTGTGTAAATTTGACCCTACAGGCTTCAATTCTTTATGAAAGTAGATGAAACTTTCCAAATATGCTATTTTGGTGCTCTTTAACATTCTCGGACCAGTCCCACATTTTTAGGTGAAAAGATGCGAAATTTTCGATTTTTGGCATAATACTCTCAGTAGGTAATCGATACATCAGATTGGTTGTTATGGATAAAAAGAGGGTACAAAAACGAACATTTTTGCTTTTACAACCTTTGAGCTATCTCTCAGGGTTAAGTCAGTATAAGCCAAAAACGATTTTTGGGGTCAAAAAACGGCCATTTTCGAAAAAATCAGTTTTTTCAAAATAACTGTTAAATGCTACGAACAATTTTCGGTTATTTATACTCAATCAATACGCGGTCAAATTGCCCATTTTATCAGTGCCTATTAGCTGGGATTCGTTGCTTTAAGCTAGAGATTTGGCCGAAAAACCATTTTGGCAAAAACTGCGGTTATTTTGTTTTAAACAGCGATTTCTCAAAAACTACCCAATGGATTCGTGTGATCTTTGCCAGAATGAAAATTCGCACTATTGCGGAGGGACTTTTTTCTGGGTTTGAGTTAAAACGTCTCCAGTTGCGAGAAAACTGAATACAAAGTTGCGAAATTTCGTGTCATCACACGTTTGCCGGATTTTCTGGAGTATTGAGGCTTGTTGAGCCAAATCCAAAAAATGTCCCTCGGCCCATATGTCCTTCATACCATGGCACAAGAAAAAGTTTTCGCCGATTCTACAGTTTTGAAGAATCCATGTTCAAAAATTTTTCGTCTATATTTAGCCTGTCAGATGTCAGCATGTCAGAACACTTTTGCTAGTTTTGTGCTGATTTTGCTGGTTTCATAAGCTGATGTGAATCTGCAGATTCTAAGCTTTAAAACGATGTATAAACCTCTTTCCAACTCTCAAAATTGCGAAAGTTATAGCGTTTCAAAAAAATCACGACAAAAGCACTGCACAATAGGACACCACCACCTTAAGACTTTTAAGACTTAAGACTTAAGACTTTAAGACGAGAAACAAAGTTTTTAAGAAGGCGTTGTAGACTTTGACTTTGTTCCCACGCGTTTGATTTGGGAATGCCTTTGTAACACTCTGGTTCGTCTTCTTCTTCCTTGACGGCAATCTCTATAGACACCTCCACGCCCATCACAGGTCTTAGCTAGGCAGACCACAACGGCGGGAAGCGCCGTTGACCAGACGGATGCCAGGGGACACCTGTGGGGATCTCCATTTGATAGGGTTCATGTTTATCGGGTTTCCCACGGGGGCGGTTTCATTGCCCCCGTACATCAGATGGTGCATTAAGTCCTCTATAAATCTTTGTTCAACTAACTCCAGTCTGATACTACATTGATGCTTCCGATTCGTTTTGATTTGTTTAGTCTTATGCAGAAAAACGTTTCTGCTTTTTCAGGCAACAGGGTGAACTGTTTGGCTGTTGCTATGGCTCGTCATGATTATGAATTGTTGGAGCATCTCTTGGCAGACAGTTCCTGCTTTGATGTTCCTGAGGTGCCTTTTTCTTGTTTTACTGTTTATCTCGGCTGATAGCAGTGTGAGAGCACTCCGGTTACTAGATTACTTGCTTTGTGTTGACGTGGCGGTACCCTCTCTAATTGTCACTGCAGTTTGGGTTCGAATTCAAATTAAGCTTCGTTCGATTGTGTCTGAGGGGCTTAATCGGTAAATTGTCGGTCTAGTTAACAGAGGAGTGCGGGTTCGATCCTGCCTCGAATTTTTCGGGTTACAGGCTATGTAATGATACGTCTGTCGCTTATGTAACTCATTACCCGTAAACCTCTTCAGGTATATACATAGATAGGTTTACGTTGATAGATTTAGAAGAGTGACATTAGTTTTTTAGAGGTAAAATTGTTAGGATGGCCGCAAGCCAGGCTTTGACTTACTGTTCTGATATTTTATGATATACTGTTTACGTTTTTAACATTTGTTTATACCAAACATTTCCTTTTTGCGAATTATAGTGTGCAACTTATTCTTGTGACATTGCTTGTTCTTTACTTTTAGGTGCTGAAAGCAATCCAGATGTTAGATGCTGGACGTCAGCAGCGTGCAACCTTGTTCACTGCTGAGAAATTAAAGTTTGAAATGAAGGCGGCAAAGCACAAGGGAAAGTCTCGTCTGGGCAGACGCGTTTTGGCGCTGCAGAAGACAGCCAACAATTTGGGAGAAATTAAACCTTTCGTATGTTTAACATTTATTTATTGTGTAGAGAGTTTATAGCGCAGCGGGAAAAACGCAGTTCGAGAGTTAGATCGAGTTGTAATAGTATAGCTAAAAAGCGTCTAAAATAGAGCGTCTAAAGCTAGCCTAGAAGGTGTATTATTGGAGCTCTCGCTGCCCCTCAGCAAATTTTTTGGGGCTTTGAAATTTTTGGAATTTTTGGTCCCAACATGGGGGTCAGGCAGGGCCAACTTTGGTGGGTCACCCTAAACTACTGGGAAAACCTAGCCCTAAACGGATTACAGTTTCACAGAGGATATGTCTCGAACTTCACGATGGTGTATGCAATTTGGCTCTAATGCCTGGGGTGACCTAGACTCGGCGGGAAAAACCCCATGTGCAAGAAAAAACCCAAATTTCAAAATAAAATTTTTTCTAACCATTAGCAGCAAAGAAAAAATTCAATGCATTTCTTAGTTCAATAGAGCCTCCTGATCAATTTAGTATAGATTTTACCAAGGTTAAACCTTCTATGTGTGGTCCAGGTGGTCAAAATCTGACATGGTGCCATTTCAAGTCAAATTTTTCAATTTTACCAAAAATCGCAACTTTTTCACTAAAATAGGTCGAGTTTGGTTTTAAATGCAACAAAACACATTTTCCATGTGGTAGGATACTTAAGCTGCAGAAATTAAGCAAATTTCAAAAATTTCCAAAATTTGCCTATGTTTACGTGTTAAACATACAAAATTTTCAAAAGGCAGTTGGACATGAATTTTTGCAAAAAATTGATATTTTTGATGCAGATGTACTAAAAACTGGGCCGATCTTTCGAATGGGATATTCAAAACTGTTCTGGCATGCTTCTAGCAAAAATCTCGTCAGGGTGCTTTCCCGCCCATGGTTTTTTCCCGCGTTGGGTTTTCCCCATCGGTTTGGTCGAAGATTTCTCACCAACCGTAAGTGCTAGAGAGATGTTTTATGGCTCATTTTGAAGCTCTACGCAAGGTCTCATGGTAGTTATCGTTGGACTATCGATTTGTCGCTTAATAGAAAAGTTACAACCAAAATTCGTAAATTTGGATTTTTATTTACCGCTATACATAGCCATACCGCTACTCGAATTACGTGCGGTTTCAATGAAACCGTGCAAGTAACGCATCTATACTTTGTCGAGTTTGCATAGTTTCTTCAGGTCAAGAACTGGTCTCTTACGAAATAATTGAGTTCTGAACATTTTTGCGTCTGTAGCTGCGTCATGACGCAATTTTTTTTCGTGTGACGCAAATGAAGATTGCCTGACGCAAGCGTGACGCAGCTAGATTTGAACTTCAACTAGAGGGAAGATTGTCATTCAAACGTGATATTTCTAAAACATTTTCCACTGGGGGCAGCGCCCCAAGACCCCGACCCCAGTCAGCCTTCTCGCTTATTGTTGATTGCTACATTAAGCCCACCGGCGGCTAGCGGACGGGAAGTACATAACTATACCTACCTACACATACCTGCTACGATAACAAACTCTGATATTTTATGTTTTCTTAAAAGTATCCTATAAGTTGATTTATTCGGGTTCAACTGTCTTTACTGTGTACGTAATTGTGTTTAATAGGTTATAAGCCTTTTTATGCGTTTAGAAAGGAACATTTAGTGGCGCTTTAGCCCGACGAATGAAATTGTGGACTCAGAAATTGCCAGCAGAACGGCTGGAATTTTTTGCCCTTCATATGCCAAAGCATACATGGAAACGATTGGCCGATGTATGCCATTTGCATCCAGAAAAGGTAGAAAGACAAAAGGCTATGAAACTTTAGCAAATTTCTTGAGAATATCTTTTTTTTTGTTTTTTTATTGGACAGCAAGCTTCCCAAAACCTTCTTTGTTAGAGATTGAGACGGTGAAATTTGACAGAAACGCAAACTTTTATCTTATTGGCTCTACTGTATTTTAGTTTTTTTAGTTTTTAGTTTAGTTTAGTTTTTATTTTAGTTTTAGCTGGATAAGACACCAATGTAATCTTAATAGTCCTTGATAAAGGATTTTGAATACTATTTTCCTCTGTTTTAGGATTTTGTCAATCTTCCCTGGTTTCTGCCCTACATGTTTGGCAAGGGTGAGCCGGCGCCTGGGTCCCTTGTTGCCCAGTGCCAGGGATTAACTGCTGAAAATGTGAACGAGTTTATCTTTGGCATTGACGTTCCGTTCAGTCATATCAAGCCTTTTGCGGCCCACCTTGTCCCAAAGGCCAAACAGCGGATTGCCAGCTATACCAAGGATCTCAGTACTGTGATTTGGTATGTACTGTAGACGGGGGCGTATCCAGGATTTAGAAAAGGAGGGGGTTTTGACAAAATTTTACTGAAAAGGAGGGGGTTTTGACAAAAATTTACACATTTTGTAATGGAGAAGTGATAAAATACAACCCAAAAGGAGGGGGTTTCAACCCCCAAAACCCCTCCCCTGGATACGCCCATGACTGTAGAATGTATAACTGCATGCACATTTCGTTATAGAGTATGGCTGAGGCAATTTCTGAAACTGCTTGCGGAATGATTAGTTTTTCGTAATTAGAGTAAGTAACGAACTAAGTAAAGTAAAGTCGGATTATTGGATTTGAAAATAGTAAAAGTTAATTTAAATGTCACGGTAAATTGTCCAGACTTTCGACTTTTTGTAAATTTACGTTTATTTCTTTATTATATTATTATGCAGGATGTCGAATCTCTTTCTCTACAAAATTGCTGCAGTGTATTAGAATACTGTCTTGTGTTGTTGTTATTTCAGGAACTATGAGGATCTCCGTTGTCCAGAGGTTGATAAAGTGATCAATGATCGATTATTGTTCGGGGAATCGATAACTCTTCCCTATGGGAAATTGATGGAGCGATTGCTCCTTCTGAGCAAGCTATCCAAACAGGAGCAGCGTCCGGTGTCTTTCTATGCTAGACTGTTGCCGCATGCTGAAACTATGCTGACTACTGTCAAGTTAGTCGGAATACTTACTTTACCCATATAATAATTAGTATCGGTTTTCTACCTATTGTCGGCCTACATAATATGCCTATGGCCTATGGCCTATGGCACTTGTAATGTTAACAAAACATTGTTTTTGAAAAGGGCAACCTATTTAAACACGGCTAATGGCTAGGGGCCTCCTACTGCTGTGTGCACGGCTAATGGCTAATAAGTAATAGCTTGGTATTGGATCGTGTTTAAGTTTTTATGTCCTGAGCCGTGGGGGTTCCACGAAACTTTTGTGTCAGTTTTGGAGCACGCGACGTGGATTCAACCACTCGAAAAAGTCGATTCCGTTTCTAAAGCTAGCTACGTTGACAGAAGAGAAGATTGACTCCTGCCTGCCACCCCAAATTCTGCCAATGGACCGTAGAGGATTGTGAATTGCCAAGCGGTGCTTTCACCGTTGCGATGCGACACACCCTTGGCTTGGCTGTATTGGCCCTTCTACTCCTATAAAGTCATAAAACCATAAAGCTTTTGTTCCTTTTCAGGGTTCCAGTGAAGCCGCCCGTTGTTGTGATCGGGGACGCCTCGTCCAGCATGAACGTCGCCATCGAGACGGCCACCATCATTTCCAGCTTTCTTCGAGCCCTCACCAATGCTGACCTGGTCTTGTTCAATGAGAAACTCGTCACTCCACCATTCATTCCTAAAACTATTTCTGATGTATAATAGGCTTTTATTCTTTTTTAATCTTACCATATGTTCTTCCTGGAGATTTCTTTGACAAGTCCCAAACTTGGCAGTTTCCAGAGCAACCTGTTCTGTTAGGGTGACGTTTTTAACGAAATGGGTTTCTTTATTCGGCAATCGACACATTGTTATCGTTTTTCGAATATTCAAAGCCTTTTGTTTTGTGAATACGTTTAAGACTGATGGTCCACGTTTTCGTGCATTAGCTCTTTCGTTATATGATTACATGGTAAATGCTAATGAGCCTGAATGATGTTAATATTTTACTTATCTATCACAGTACCATACTTAGCGATACATTGCTTGCTAGATGTTTGTCTGCTGTAGGTTGTGAAACTAGCCCTGACTCTGCCAGCATCTGGAAGCACCTGTCATGCAGCTGGTCTCTGGCCCTACTATAAGAAAAAGCAGAAAGTCAGTACATTCATTGTGGTCACGGATGAGGAAGAGAATACTGACTGGATCGATAAACCACATCGATATCGGTACACTTTTATCGTTTCTTCAGCTTTCCTTCAGCTTTGGACCTCTGCTACGGTTTTTGTTACGTTTTTGTGTTTTTGGATTGACAGTTACAAAGAAAACAGGTGTTGGAAACTAACCCTTCATTATATTGTGCCATAGGGTACTGTGTGCCTATTGTGCAGCAATATTTGAGCAGTAATTTTTGTACAGAGTCGTAAATTCGAATAGGAGAATGTGGGCGAAACTTCGGGATCCCAAGCTTAAGGAGCCCCGCGGCAAGAGACAGTCTGTCATCGTTATTGTGTCAAAAATATTTTGTAGAATTTGTTGCTTAAATTGGACTGTTTGTAGTATCTGTAGTATCTGTGCCGCGATGGCCGAGTGGTAAAGTGTTCGACTACAAATCTTACGGTCCTAGGTTCGAACCCCCGCTGCCACAAGACTTTCGCAAATCCCCTTGAGCAAGGGACTAAGCACATATCTTTTCGCCGTGGGCTCCAGCCAATCCATTGTCTATCCTTAACTGGTCGGTAAATGTGTACCACTGCGGTGGGAAGGTAACAGGAGTCTGTGTTCTGGCGTAATGCCTGATGAAGGCAAGCCTCATACTCTTCCTACTTTTCCTACTTTTTTCCTACTTTTTCTTCATTCCTACTTTTTGCCGAAAATTCCTACTTTTTCCTACTTTTTTACGAACTGATCAGAAAAAATTCCAAAATGTCCTTAACGTTACTTTAAATCACTAGATTTCAAAAAATTTCGCGCCTTCGGCGCTATCATATATTCCTACGCCTACTTTTATAAGTTGTGCTAGGCAATCACATTTTTGTATCAACGTTTGCACCTGTTTATGGGAACGCCAGTGCCTAGTTTTAGTCAGGATTGGAATGTTTAGTCTTTGTTAGCAGGGAATACGTTGCAGGGACGTTATCATCGTTGCCAGAAACGAAAAATGTGAAGTTCCGATTTTGTGCCCTTTTCAATAGGAATTTGAAATTTTAAAGGACTATAACTGTCGTATTTTAGAACATTTTAACAAACTCGCGCCGTGAAAATTCGAGTTTTGGAGAAATTAGTTTTAATCCACAATCACCTCAACTGTGGTCGCCCTACACGTACAAACTTATAGTCATTCGAATCCTCTCACCGTCATCTCTTAAGACCTACAACTTTGCTCATGGGAGCATTCTTCGATTCCTTATGGTTTAAGAGATAACAGCGAAAATCAATTTTCGTTTTCCAAAACTGACCATTTTTCGGAAGAACTTTTATTGCAAAATTTCGATAGTTTCAAATGTGCTAGTCCGTCGGTCAAGTACGTATTGTCCGCATTTGTACTCGTAGGGGACATGTTATGCCCAACGGAGAGCTCTCTGTGAAAACTCTACCTAAGCACAGCAACAAAAATGGGAAATTTTGAAAATCACAACCAGATTGTTTTGAACACGTATTTTTCTCATCTCGTGCAAGCAATTAGAAAACGGCTTTACACACACGTTTTTGGGGAATTAATTGAGAATGTTGGGACAACTCAATGACAAAAATATTAGTGATGTGTGACAGCCCAAAAATTAGTATACCGAATCATATTACTAAAACTTTATATTTATACCTTTCTAATAAGTATATTATCTAATATATAAGTGATACATACATGTGCAATGTTTAATTAAGTACGTACTAAGTATATATCCATACCGTATATATATATATCTATGCCGTTCATACAATTGTCAATGCAATGCAGTATACTTCTTGTCGTAAGGTGATACTTCCCCAAGTAACGTCACCAGTGTAACACGCACTATATTGTTAACTAATGAATACGTAACCTACTAACAATTGACATAGAACTATTATACGCAAGCGTGCCCTTCAATCTCATTTCCAATTTTACTCTAATTTTACTTCAATTTCATTAAATTTACATTTCTCCAGGGCATCCGACTTGGGTATAAAAGCTCTAGCTCCGTCAATAGAGAGAGCCTAGTACACCGATTGTACGCTGTACTCTGTACGCTCGAGTGTTGTTGATCGAATATAATTCTGCATAATTAAACGCTAGATTATTCAGTCGTCCGCGTGGCTTAGAGATAGGATTCGACAGCCTACAGAAACGCTGTCAGAGTGAACTTAACGACTTCAGCGCAAGCCCACAATAATTCAACTGTGGCAGTCTTGCTACCTTAACGGTAACTTTAAATAGCCACTACGTATTATAAACATACACGCTGAGCCGTGACATTTGGAGGTCCCACCGAGATTGACGGTGAGAAAAGGACTACACAAAACAAAGTGGACTCGGCCAACAAACAACGCCCAGAAGTGAGTACGACTGCACCAGAAGCAGACGAACCAAATCAGTCAAGTTCAATCGGTTCTATCAAAACAGAGCCTCCTGGCACTCCTAAATCCGCCCCGTCCACAATCAAAGCTACACAAACGGAACAACAAGCACTGCCAAGAACAGAGTTTCGACAAAGAGTCGATAATCTTCTTCTGAAGATTGATCAATCAACCCAGAGACTCAGCCAAATTAAAGACTACAAGAACCCTATAGCTGGTACAGACTCCCCCGATAAAATTGGTAAAGTGAATACCGACAGTGACGATTCATCTAGTTCCGAATTTACAGGTTTCAGCGATTCTGATATAGCTGTAACCGAGATAGCTTTGGCAAAAATGGCTCAACCAGTACCCCAACCACCAGACATAGCTCAACTACAAGCAACACTGCAAAATTTGCCAAGTAACCTGAAACAGGCCATGACAGGAATGAATGGAGTAACTAGTCTCCTTGGCCTAAAATATTCCGGACAAGCTCTCGAGAGCTGGAAAGATTTCGTTGACTCTTTCGACATAATTGGTACTGCCAGTGGTTGGACTCCTGACGAGAAAGCCCGAATGTTACCCGTATGTCTAAGCGGCCAAGCTAGAGACATATATGCATCTTTAGATACTGCCACGAAAAGCAGCTACGACTCCCTAATACATGCACTTAAGAATGCGCTGGAACCAGCTGAAATGGCACGTTTCAGAAGTGCCCAGCTACATCGCAGAACCCAGCAATTGCATGAGAGAGTGGCTGATTTTGGAGCTAGCATAAAGAAGTTGGTCAAGGGAGCATATCCTAAATTTTATATTGCTCACCAAGACCAACTTTGCTTAGAATTCTTTCTTGCAGGACTGTTACCACATTACGGCAGAATGGTAATGGCAAAAGAACCTAAAAACTTTGAAGATGCCTTGAAATATGCAAAACTAATTGAAGCGGGAGAATACCTCACCGCTGGCCTCGGCCCAACGGGTACTGCCCAAACCCCCGCCAAAGCTCAGACACTATCAATTACTAAGGAAGCTACAGAAGAAGGCAATGAATTGAAACAAGCTATAAAAGACATCAATGACAAAATACACCAACTAACAATGGATCAACAAAAGCAAAACGGTTTCGTTTTAGGCCTAATGGAAAAAGGGCCAACATACACACGTCAAACTGAAGCCGGTCGAACTACATCTCGACAACAACTTAACCGCCAGTCCCAGTGGACCACCGACAATCACATTATATGTCATTATTGTAAAAAACCTGGTCACTTTGTAATTAATTGCCGAAAAAGAAGACGTGATCAACAGCAAAATGGAGCTGAAAGCAATCCTAATTGGCGACAAAGAGCCGCTACGCAGGACTGGAGAAATTCGAATAACTCCGCTCCAGGTGCCCGCCCCAATAATCGTACTTATACAGTCTCGGCTCATGAAACAACGGATTCAACACCATCCGCGCAACCAGAAATAGAAGAACTGCAAGAAACAATCCGGTTCTTGTCAGAACAGAATCAAGAACTTATCCAAAAACAATATCCAGATTTTGTAGGAAGCATCACAGTTACGACCAAAACGGGAGATTCCTACTACGCAGACTACGACAATGCTAGGTCTCATACTGCCCAACTGCAACCAGCCCTTAAACAGTTGGAGTCAAGCAAACAAAACAAGTTAGAAACAATTCCTAACTTTCGCCAACGCACACCTCAGCAAGGACATCTACATTCTAACGGATGGCAAAGACTTGCACCCAGTCCACAGCACTGTGGCGAAATGGCCACAATGGTAGTCAAATACCTGCCGACATCCACAACTTTGTCTACCATTGTTCCGATACGACTACTCAAACAATTGCTGTTACTATTTACAGCATGCTGTCTGTGTCTCGTCAAACCGACGATGTCAGTACAAAGTGTAACGGAAATGGCAAGCGGTCCAATGGTTTGCCAGACCGAACAAGGTCGAGCTCTTTGGAAACTACCAGGACGCTTACAATGTTCGCCAACCGCCACTGTTCAGGCGAAAGACCTGGAAGCTATTGATCTAACTCTGTACAAGCGAAATTATGTGAAGTACAAATCTAAAGCTTGGAAATGCACCGTTGTAAAACAAACTGTAAAAACATTTACGTACTTTTTCAATACCCACCACTTGAAGGAAGAGGAAAAACATGATCTTAGAGTCACAGGGACTGAATGCGAATCAATGAGACGCTTCCGGCAATGTGACGCGGGACCATTAATACAACAAGGGGGACTTTGGCAAACCACTAATAAAGTGAACTATGAATGGTCCGGCGGTGGCATGCACTGTTGCACATGGCATAGTTACACAGCAACTAACTGTTTTATGTATGAGGCCTACGTATACAAGCGTCATAGTAGCGAAACTATGGAATCAACGGCAGGATGGGTGGAACACTGCGACTACCGAACTGGCGGCTGTCAACTCCGTGATGGCAGTTACCTGTTATGGGAACCCAACGCAGATGAACGCTGTGAGTTCCTAGAGTGGCAAAGGCTCAGCGGAGAAATGTGGGGCTCAAACTGGCTGGCGAATAACGACCAACTGGCGTTAACTTTCAAATCTGGCAATTATGGTAAGGATTGCGTCGGTCATACCATTCAACTTACTGACCAAGGTATACCTGCACGAGTTCATACTACCCGTCGCAGATCTAAACGATCGGCCGAAACACCTTCAAGCATAACAAACGTAACTACTCCAACAGAATTGTTTAACCATCTACAAAAAAGCGAAACTGTTGGTCCCCAATTAAGGCAGTGGGCTATAAATAACGGGATCGTCACGTCCGATCTTCTTGCCGCAACCTTGCAAGCACAGGAATTTAAAACCCAAAAGAATCTTAATTTTGCCTTCAAACAAGCCATGAACGCAGCATGCCGGTCAATGGCCACTATAATGGAAGTGCTTAAAGCGGATATGCTCGCAAATCCAACGTTAGCCATCCGCGCAATTTTAGGCAGAAATGACGTAATTGCCAGGGCAGGCGGGCACGTAATTTCGACGTGGCCCTGCCAAGAAATAGAGAAAGGATTCTACCACTTTGACCCAATGAACGGAACATGTACTATGGAAATTCCCATTAAATTTTTACTAAATTCCCAAGAATATTCCGGTTATCTAGACCCAATAACGAATATTGTCCATAAAACTCCTTATCCTGTGGACTGCAGACTTAACAGAGAAGTTCCGGTTCAACTGCATGGAAAGCTTTATGCGTACCAAAGCGAAACGGGAGATATAACCCCTCTGCACCATATTCCGGAACTTCGCGCCTTCTCATGGAATACCACAGAACCCTGGACATTCCAACCTACAATATTTAGTCAAATAGTTATGTACAATTTTTCAGAAATAACTTCTGAAATCAGCCTTAACGAAGTAATAGGTGGACTCCAGTACCAACAAAGAATCCTACAAGAACTAACAGACAGAACCACAAAAAGAAACCCAAAACAGGTTGCTGCAGGGTTAGTTAATGGGATCATGAGCAAAGGATTTTTCGGATTTCTACACGGATTCGCTGTCAGTCCATGGCAAATCTGGGTCTTTCTGGTCTGCACCTATGTCAGCATTAGCGTACTCATAAGGCACTGCTGTCCAATGACCATTCGTGACGGATTTAGGTTCAATTTACCTCACGCCTGGCCCATTTTCTTCAGATGGGCCGGAAGAAAAAGAAGGGCAACATCGAGAAACATACTCCTACGCTTACGCAGACAACAAAAACGCCGTAGCCCCAACGGTAGCTCAAACGAAGTTAAGGAGGCGGAAGAAATATTCAGTTTACCCCAGCCATGTCCACCTCCAACTGCACCTAGTCTGATCCAAAGGATGCGCAAACTCTCTACGCCAATACGCAAGCCAAACATCCTACACATTCCAGCTTATACCCCGGAAAACGAGCCAGAAGTACCGACAATTTCAAGCAATGAAATAACCAATAAGGATTCCCTCTACCCACAACATATATTACGAACAGATAAGGAGTCTCAAGTTACACCCCCTTTGCAGACATTTATTCCTACACAACCCACATTCGAACAACAAATGCGATACCCAAGGCAGTATTGGCCGGACACGCTCCCACAGTCACCACGAACTAATACAACGAATTGCATGGGCCATTCAACTACAACCATACCCATACTGATTCAAGGTCAACCCATGAAGGCACTAATAGATACTGGTTCGACTATTACTCTAATAGATCAAACTACCTATAATCAAATTAAGGATGAGAACCTAACATCTGCAAACATAACAACAACAGTAACCGCTACCAGTATGACCGGACACGACATACACATCACAGGCCAGGTTAATTTGACTGTTACTATTGGATCAACAAATATTATCCATCCCGTATGCATCGTAGCCAACTCGCCCCACCCATGCATACTCGGTACGGATATTATCAAGAAATTGGGGCCCATTACGATTGATTTAGAGGCCAAAACAGTTAGCATCCACAAAAAACATAGCACATCAAGAAATCAATCCGCAGATGCAATAGTTAACGATAATATTGTTATTCCACCCAGAACACAAGTTACCTTCACATGTCAAGTGAAAGGTCGTCAAGATGGAGGCCTATTTGAGCCGAACAATCGATTCGAAAAGGCAACCGGCCTCTACGTGGCCAGAACACTGGTAACCAGCGGTAAACAGATTCCAATGATGGTTATGAATACCGGAAATTACCCCATCAAAATATACGGAAGGTCTAAAATTGGTACCGTTTGTAGCGTAGAAACAGAAAAACAACTCGTAACCAGCAATACAGAAATGGAATCATCGCCCAAAGCGGAAGATCCTCTAACAGACCTCGATCTAACAAAATCGACCCTATCTCATCAGGAACAACACCAGCTCCTGAACGTTCTAAGAACTTACATAGACGTTTTTGCTAAGCACGAAAATGACATCGGCTGTGCAACTATAATTAAACACAGAATAAATACTGGCGACCATCCCGCTATTTACCAACGGCCGTATCGCACACCAGTATCTCTACGAGCCACCGTAACTCAAAAAATACAGGACTGGATCAAAAGCAAAATTATTGAACCTAGCTCGTCACCATGGGCGTCACCAATTGTCCTCGTATCTAAAAAGGATGGTTCAATTCGCATTTGCATTGATTTCCGCAAAATAAATGCTATAACCAAACGAGATGTTTTTCCCCTTCCAAGGATTGACGATCTCTTGGACTCCCTTGGAAGTGCAACCTATTTCAGCACCCTAGATCTCCAGTCTGGCTACTATAACGTTCAAATGAGCAACGAAGACAAAGAAAAAACTGCGTTTATTTGCGAAGAGGGTTTGTTCCACTACAATGTAATGCCCTTTGGATTAACCAACGCTCCTGCTACATTCCAACGACTAATGAACATAGTCTTATCCGGCCTACAAACAAAATTTTGTTTGTGCTACTTAGACGATATCATCATATTTTCATCTACTTTCGAAAACCACTTGTCTGACATCTCCTCCGTGCTACAGCGCTTACGGGAACATAAGCTTAAACTAAAAGCAAAGAAGTGTCATTTCGCTAGAAAAAAGGTTAGCTACCTCGGACATACTATATCGAAAGACGGGATATCTCCAGAAGACACTAAAATCGTTCAAGTGCGCGACCACCCAGCACCCACTAATATAACAGAACTAAGGAGCTTTCTTGGCTTAGCCTCATATTATCGACGCTTTATCCAAAATTTTGCTCAATTAGCACATCCTCTCTATTCGCTTCTAAAAAAGGACACAAAATACTCTTGGACACCATCTTGCCAAGATAGTTTCAACCTACTTAAAAATGGTCTTACTACATCCCCGATCCTCTCTTTTCCTAATGTTAAGAAACCGTTTATTCTACAAACCGATGCAAGCGGTTACGGGTTGGGTGCCGTCCTTTCTCAGCTTGACAATAACGGTAAAGAACATCCTGTCGCATATGCAAGTCGGACATTAACAAAAGCAGAGAAGAATTACCCAATAATTGAGTTAGAAACTCTAGCTATCGTCTTTGGAGTAAAATACTTCCGACATCTTATCTACGGACAAAAGATAACCGTCATTACTGATCATAGTCCTCTAAAGTGGCTCATGACAGTTAAATCACCAAGCGGCCGCTTGATGCGATGGATCCTACAACTGCAAGAGTACAACCTAGAAATTCAATACAAACCAGGCAAGAAACACACAAACGCTGATGCTTTGTCCAGAATGGTAACGAATGAGGCTTTAAATGAGCATCCCGATACCGAGGACACAGTATTAACAATTAACCTTAACAGTCTGGACCAGTTATACCAAGCACAACGACAACAAAAAGATATTGGGCAACTTATAACTTACCTTGAGGAAGCTAAGTTGCCGACTGACCCTTCTGAGGCACTCAGCGTTGCCGCGAACTCACCACGATTTTATATTGCCGATGGAATACTACACCACGAATTCCATCAAACCGGTACCAGAGCCAAGAAGCTATATGCCCAGGTCGTGATTCCTACGACTATGACATATGATATTTTCAAGGCATGCCACGAAGACTGTACTGCAGCCCACCTGGCATTCGAGAAAACGTATCTAAAAATTCTTAGTCGATACTGGTGGCCCACCATCCGTAAGGACGTCAAAACGTGGTGCCGGAAATGTGATGCATGCATACGGAAGAAAAGTCCTCCAAGAGCAGCGAAAGCACCCATGGTTCCAATCCCTGTACAAGGACCATGGGACCGTGTCGCTGTCGATATCATTGGCCCACTCCCGCAGACAGAACAAGGTTACAAATACCTCACTGTTTTTACAGAGTATTTGACAAAATGGGTAGAGGCATTCCCTCTCTGTGATATCAAAACCGAAACGATCGCGAAGGTCTTCGTCGAAGAAGTCGTCTGCCGTTACTCATGTCCTAAGGAACTGCTGTCAGACAAGGGAGCTAACTTTCTGAGCGCACTACTGCTGGAAATTTGCAATCTACTCGGGGTTACTAAAATTAATACAACAGCTTATCATCCTCAGACGGACGGACTCTGCGAACGCTTTAATGGAACTTTAATGAGAATGTTAAGCATGTACGTTTCACACACTCAAAAGGATTGGTCATGCTTCCTCAATTTCTGCCTCTTTGCGTACAGAACATCAATCCACTCCTCCACACTCGACACCCCATTCTTTCTAAACTTTGGAAGAGAAGCGCGCTTACCCTTAGACACCATACTGCTGCAAAAGCAATCAGTCTACTCCGAAATTGAAGACTATCGTAACGATGTTGTCCGTAATCTCACTGAAGCCTGGGCCTTAGCACGAGAAAATATACACATGGCTCAACTCAAGCAAAAATATTATTATGACAAAACTTGCACTCACCCTGACTTTCTAGAAAACCAGACCGTTATGCTACATGTCCCAGCCGTATCAAAGGGGAAAACCCACAAACTAAGTCGCCCTTGGCATGGACCTTACCGTATTACCCAACTGAATTACCCTACAGCTGAAATTAAAGAATGTAACAATCCCCACAAACCACCTCAACGTGTTCACGTAAACAGGTTAAAACCCGTTACAGGAGCAATAACTGTACCTTTTCGCAGTCCCCCATTAAATATACGCGTTGCGGACAGTCCTACAAATTTTACTAAAGAGCCGTTGACAGAACAAGAAAATACTACTACGAGGGCCCCACAGACAGTTCGCCCTGACCCTGATAACGATAAAGCTCCAACAAATGAAAAACTTGGGAGCGCGCCATTATCAGACCTCACTACTTCCCCCAATAATCTACGCCCTCGAGCAACTAAGAAGTATTTCTAACCCCTACTCCGTGCCTCTTGTAATATACAAAGCCAACTGTGTAATATGCAACTATTATATGTGTACAAATTATAACTGTATAAACCCATATCCTTAGAGATGTATATATAATATATCTAATAGCCGTTCTATCCTGTTCTTGCACATATTCATATTATATGTCCCTTGCATGTAACCATAGGCTTAGCTGAATCCCACAAATTCCCCCTATAAACCTCGCATTGAACTGCAAAAAATACCTTGTGCGTCGCTGCTGTGCATATATATACGTAACTTTCTCACTTGTAACTTGTAAGTTTAAAAGCTTAACAAATTCCCAAAAAGAAATAAGACAAACGTAGACTGTGTACGCCTTACAACCACAGCTCATTATACACACTCTAACTACGTATATTTCGAAAATGGTATGCATCTCAGACCTGTACTCCTTTGACCCCGTCTACGAACCTGCCCCTGCTTAGCCACAACTATATTCACTAAAGTCGCCAGGAGCAGTTAAAGTTCAAGTGAAAAGAAAAACAAATTAATCACTTTTATGACTCTCCATAGATTATTACTCCTGTACCAAACATTAAGTATATATATATATACGCACCAATGAGATGATAATTTGCCGGTGGCGATTAACGAAAACACAACTCCAGCAAGTGCACTGTCCTTGAGAGTAGACCACTGTGTATACGCTTTCGAACAGAGTATATAAGAACGTCTTATTCCAAACTTTAATCAGTTAGTACGTACTCCATATTCACTCTTGCAGCCCTTATTAAATTACTTCCTGCAATCTCATTCTTAAATATCACTAGATACGTACTATACGATGTCAGATCCTGCAGGAGACGCGATAAGGGAATTTGATGAACTCTACCCCCCAGGGGCTAGCTTCTTGTTTAGCAAAACCCCCGCTGACGCTGGACGGTATTTTCGGGCCTTCATGAACACACTGGACAAAAATTGGAAACTAAATTTAGAATACATCCCCGACCATTTTATAGTGCCGTACTGTACTGAACGGAACGTACAGCCCTCCCTCTGTTTACCCCGTTTCGGTGTCATTCAACACCAATCATCTATTGTTGACCGGGAACTAGACAGCTTCTATGGTAACCATAATTCCCACGCCGAGAAGTTCAGCCCACAAGAACTTATTTATCTGTCTCCTCATTTTTATGAAAATCGCTTAAAGGCGCCCTGCCTATCGGATTTGCACAAATTTGTCCCACCGCTCTTCTCAATCCAAGACCCCGTAACTTTCGCAAAACACTTCACCGAAACAACAGGTTGGTCATCCCGGTACTACCAGCAACCCGAACTTTGGGAAATCGAATGTACCACACCAAAAGCTCTAGTTGCAGCTAAAGATATTAAACTGGCCGCCTTTACTATGTTCGGTTCGCGTTTTTGCGACACGTCTATCTCAGAGCACCTAATTTCACTGTGCCACTGCTTACGCTTAGGAAATTTAGAATTTAACCACGCAGAATCGCTATTTGACCAATACTTCGCAACATCTGTCCGAACCGCGGACATTATTCGACTAACACCCTGTTATGTCGACGACACCGAAACAGAGGACAGCTTTGTAGGCGTTGGGCTCTGGTCCTTCTATGTCCCATGTCCAAACCCGAATCTCCCCCCCGTACAAACGTAACGTCTAAGAAATATATATGTTATGTTAATACACATCTACTTATAAGACTACGTACCTATTCACTGTATATATAGACATATACATAACATTAACATATATATATACAACTAAAACTATACCAGTTTCTAGTCCCACTCCAAAAAATAACCGAACCACCCCTACGTATAAAAACCGTATATATATATATGACATATATTATATTATTTACAACTCTGGTTTATTTTAGCCGTACCTGTCTGCAGAAGATGATACTATCATCGAATTCGTTGACGACCTCTTTCGCTGCGACTCAAACGCGCCCATCTCACCATCGCCTGATCGTGATCCAGCCAACCGCACTCCCACTCCCGAACCAAACGAGGAAAGGCCAAAAACCCCTACAGCATGCGATTTTGGTCGCGGGAAATCTCCGATCAGAGGTGATTCTTCTGGCTTTCGCAAGGGCCACACAACTGCCAGGCCTACCTCCGCCGTCATCGTCCCGCAGGGTTTCAAACCTGTACCCCTCATGGAGGTTGGCTACAGGGGCCATTGGGCCAACAGCCAACCTACACCGACCTCCCCTGGTTCTCCCTCACGAAAACGCAGCATCGTTTCATCCAAGCCTGCGACTGTGCCTAACCCCAAATAACGCAAGGGCGACGGTTTGCAGGTCCAACACGGTCAACTCCACTTGACCACCCTCATGTTCTGGGAGCTGGTATGCAGCAAATATACGGAACCAGTGGGGCCACACTTCAATTTCGCCATACCAGAGGCCCAGGAAATCTATTTCCGTTCAACAGAACCGGTTGGTTCACGACTGCGAAAGCTGGTGCGTTATGAAAATATGATCCACAGCGCTGCCAAAGCGATTTTGTTTGGTCTCGATCTCCCGAAGGATGGCAAACTGAAGATTCTGGCTGGAGTCTCCTTGCTTGGGTCTGTAATCAACGATCTCAGACGCGCCAAGGAATAAGCCGAGGTCGCCAGCAGTCGAAAATGAGGACATTTTTCAAATAAGGGCGGAGAAATTGTGACAGCCCAAAAATTAGTATACCGAATCATATTACTAAAACTTTATATTTATACCTTTCTAATAAGTATATTATCTAATATATAAGTGATACATACATGTGCAATGTTTAATTAAGTACGTACTAAGTATATATCCATACCGTATATATATATCTATGCCGTTCATACAATTGTCAATGCAATGCAGTATACTTCTTGTCGTAAGGTGATACTTCCCCAAGTAACGTCACCAGTGTAACACGCACTATATTGTTAACTAATGAATACGTAACCTACTAACAATTGACATAGAACTATTATACGCAAGCGTGCCCTTCAATCTCATTTCCAATTTTACTCTAATTTTACTTCAATTTCATTAAATTTACATTTCTCCAGGGCATCCGACTTGGGTATAAAAGCTCTAGCTCCGTCAATAGAGGGAGCCTAGTACACCGATTGTACGCTGTACTCTGTACGCTCGAGTGTTGTTGATCGAATATAATTCTGCATAATTAAACGCTAGATTATTCAGTCGTCCGCGTGGCTTAGAGATAGGATTCGACAGCCTACAGAAACGCTGTCAGAGTGAACTTAACGACTTCAGCGCAAGCCCACAATAATTCAACTGTGGCAGTCTTGCTACCTTAACGGTAACTTTAAATAGCCACTACGTATTATAAACATACACGCTGAGCCGTGACAGATGGGCACTGGATATCCGGATAATTTCCGAGTTGAGAAAAATATCCGGATATCCGTTAACATTTCCAAAATTTGCCTGTGTTTGTCTTAAACGTACGAATTTTTCGAAGGTCACTATATATACAGATATATGGCCTCAATTTTTCAACAAAAACTAATATATATATATATATATATTTTGATGCAGGTGTACTAAAAAAACAACCCGCCCTTTCTATTTGGAACGGTTAGAAATGCTCCTGGCAACTTTGCAAAAAAGTTTTCGGGGTGGGTTTTTCCCGCCAGTTTCAGGGACAATTTTTCTCACTAACGGCGCACCCCTAGAGGTTCTATAGCTATATAGCTGTTTTATAGCTCATAAAAAGCATACGACTAGACCTAGCTGCCTGTATAGTCAGTATTTCAATATCTCAAACCAGTAAAAAGTTCTGGGCAAAAATCTGTAAAGTGGGTTTTTCCCGCTTGACTGTAAGGCTCAAAAATGCTTAAAATTGAATTCAGACACAAATAGGGTCTAATTGCAAAAAAATTGTTTCAACTTCTGGACGGCTCCACCCCCAGACCTCCTCCAGTTCTCCCCTCCCCGGTAGACAAACGTTTCTCTTGGGACCGCACCCGCCATTAGAGGCCTGTACAAGGTTTTTTTAGGCCATAGCTTAGGCCATGGCCTAGATTTATGAGTCGATGGCCTAAAGAATTTTGGCCGCTAAATTTTTCGACGAAAACCCAGTTAAATTTTATTGATTTTTAAGTAAAAACAGTAATTTTCTAAAAAATACATTTTTAGTTGTATTTATCGGCGGCGCCAGCCTCCAGCTAGTTACATTGTCTATTTGCACTTATAACTGCGCATTCAAGTTATAATTTCGTTTACTGTTCTACTGTTTAAGATTTCATAGAAGAAATGCTATTTTTTAGTAGTTTAACTTTGTTTCTATTAGATTAATTTTCTTCTTTCATTGGTTATCCATATGTATATACTCGTATGCTTCTACATGTTTTAATTTTCATTAAAAATTTATTATTAATACTGCTGTGCACTGTTATTTCTATGCTAACAAGGTTCTGTTTCTGCCATTTTAAGGTAAAAATGTAGTTTTTCGGTGTGGACGAAGAATTTTTGCATTTTGGCCCAAAAACAGCACATTGGACGTTTATTTCTTGCAAAAAGTGAATTGTCGCGCCGAAATTTTTTTAAAAATTGCAGTTTTTGCCATAAAAATAGCAAAAATTTCCGTTTTGTCATCCCAAAAGACAAGGGTCTAGACCCCTTGAACCCCCCCCTGGGTGCGGCCTTGTGGACAGTGATGTTGACGAGTTTTGTTGCTAAACAGTGATTTTTTAATATATAACGCAAGAATACATGATAACTGTAATTTTAACAATGCGTACAATAACGCGCCACCTAAAAAGTAACAAAATTTGGATGGCCTAAATTTTTTGGGTGACGGCCTAAAAAATTTCAGTCGTTGAGGCCATTTTGGCCTAAAGTTCGGCGACCAACAAAAACCCTGGCCCTGCATGATGGCTCGCGGCCCGGCCCGGTCCGGCCCGCGGGCCGAGCGGGCGGACGGCCAAACTTCACGGGCCGGGCCGCGGGCCGAAGCTCACGCGCGGGGCCACGGGCCGAGTTTCCAGCCTGCTCCCGTTTTTTTTCCATTTTTTTCCATTTTTTCCATTTTTTCCGGTCACTCCAAAATTACACAATGTGCTAAAAGTTAAGTTATTTTATGTTTTTGCATGCACAGAAGCAGTTCACGATATTTAGTAGCCCCCCCATATTGGTAGTGCAATAACACAAGCGTTTAGAAAGGTTCCAGTATTGATTATAGGAATCAAATATTTTCAGAGGGTGACTCTGTAAAGCAAAGGACAGGTGACTTCTGTATACCTTGGCGGTTATACCAGACCTAGTTTGTGGTTTTCGTAGGTAACGCGCTTCGTAAAGTAAACAATTCCAGATATTTTAACAGTTTTGGTTGAACACTAGACTGTTAGGTATGGAATTATTAACTCTACCTGAGTTATGCAATCATTTTCACATTCCAAGGGAAAAAATGTCAAATCCCAAAATTAGCTGAAATTCATGAATATCGTATTCTTACTTCATTAAACACTGTTTTTGATAGTTTCTTAATGTTCTGAGATCATAAATTAACTTTCAGAACATGCCCCGAATATTTTTCCATTTTTTTCCGATGCGTCGAAAAAACCCAAATACAATTTCGTCAGATTTAACCTACTATGACCCACTGAAACGGTTGTAAATAGTGTGAAATTGCTGGAAAAGTTCAGAAAACATGATATTTCATTGTAAAAACCGTCAAAATAACGTTAGGAATATTTTTACATTTTTTCCACCCCATCGGAAAAAAATGGAAAAAACGGAAAAAAACCTTTTTTTTCCAGTCCTTTTTTCCGCGCCCATCCCTAAATGTTTAGTTTAGCTTGACAGATTTTTGTGTTTCTTTCTTAATTACGTTTCGTACAAATTAACACTGCTTTTCAGCAATAAGTTTCAGCATTTTTATTTCATATATATACGTACGTTACTGTGTATTTTATTTATATAAATTAAATGGTCGATTAAATTGTTAAGTAAACGCTGGATATTCTTCAAATTTTAACGTTATCTCTTTATAATCAGTATGCTTATGCTCAGTTTTTGATTCGTGAAAAGGTGCTAAAAAATTATCGTTTCAGATGTTGTCCAGCACAACTCTGGTTCAAAGCATTCGGAACAAGCACTTCAAACTGTGAAGATTCGGAAAAGGCAATTTAGACTGTTAAATTGCAAAAGTTGGTACTCAAAATTAATATCAAATCTCTCAATTCATTGACGCAATTTTCGCAATTACAACATAGATACTTCAAACCGAATTTCAAAAAGAAATTCGGAGTTTCTAAAAATTTTACATTTTCTGAAAAAATGAAAAATTTCGCTGGCCTGGCCGGGCGGGCCGAAACATTTGACTGGCCGGGAGCTGGCCGAAACCTTTGACGGGCCGGGCCGGGCGGGCCGAGAAAAATTTTTCACCTTTTCTCGGCAAAATTTCGGCCCGTGCAGGTCTACCCGCCATTTTTTCCTACATTTTTACAAAATATTCCTACATTTTTTCCTACTTTTTTGATTTTGGGTAGTATGAGGCCTGTGAAGGGCTGGGCCCCCTTCCACAGATGTAGTCAACATAGAGTTGTCGCTCCTGGCTTCGGGGTGTGAATCCGGAGATGAGCACCGGCACCCTATAACCTTCTGTAGGTTGGAGTTCTCTCCAGGGTAATATCTGAATCTTTGTGTGCCTGTTTAGCTTTGTTAAATTTGTTGTCTTGTTTTTCAGATTTTTGGACCTCTTCAAACGTTATCATTCCGAAGTGAGTCCGGCTCAGCTCGTCTTTGTTTCCTTTCTCCATCGTCAGAGTGATCCTGGTCAGATGGTTCCCTCCCTCCGTGATGCGGGCTTTGATGTGATGCAGTTTAAGCTGGACGGGGTATGTATAGGAAGTCAACCTTGACTTGCTTTCAAATACATTATTGGACAGCTGTTTTGATGTGATTTTTCCATAAATTTCTGCTGTTTGCTGAGACATGCACCTCAATATAAGTGTAATAAATTTAACGGTTTGTTTCCTGAGGTATTGCCCGACTTTGTGCGCATTTACTAATTTTGCATTGGAATTGTTTAGCGCCGACCGGATCTAACGAAACTGAACAATCTAATTGGCCAACTATCGCTTAGGTCGGCCGACTTTGGGGAGGAGGTTACGCGTTTGGCATCTGACTTGAAACAATCAGCCAACATGGAAGAAGCTTTGAAGAAGTTGAAAATGTCTGATAATTAAAAATAGCAAGCGTTCTAGTTGTTGGTTGTTTATGTTTTCTCTTTAATGTTATTCACCTCTTTCCTATCGTGTCGTTTTATTGCTGGTTTTGCACAATTTTACATATTGTGATCAACTGTTAGTATGTTGTGTATACGTATTCTTATTTCTTTACGGATTCACTGTGATACGTTCGTTTTATTTTCATTTTTGTATGTTTTCTTTTTTGTACATTTTATTCATTGCAGAATGTGTTTAGTGCTTTTGTGGAGACTATTCTTGAATAACTTATAGAATAATTTCTATTCTATAAGAATTGATGTAACAGACGAAAACTTTTTGGAACTCTGAGCTTGTAGATTCTTTTCGAGTAAAATTAATCACGGGTGATTTGTGTTTCTTTTTTCAAAAGCTTGGAATTCAGGTGAAGTAGAAAATTGTCTTTGGCTAAAGTCATATAATATACATATACTTAGATTAGATGGCAGTCTATTTGTCAAACGTGTGGGTTCCAATTTGCATTCCGCTTCCTATATACCATCTGAGTCTTTTCTCAGCTGCTTGCTTGCAAATAGTTTCTAGAGTTGGGTTGGTTTGCTGGATTTTTGTAAAATGAAATACAAAATTCTTGTGAATTAAAATTACAGAAACAGATAATTTGTTATTTTATTTTTGTTAAATAATATTGTATTCTCTGCAACAACGGCTGTTTTAGTGCATTCAGGCGTGTGTGCCTGACCTTGTTTGAGAGCTTAGCTTTTTGGCTAGGTAAGCTTGGCGCAGAATAGGGTTGTAGTCCTTGGTTTTTGTAACGGTTTTTTGTTTTAATACCTGTGATTCTGTGATTTCTTTTTGTACTATTGATTCCTCCCAGCTATGGCTTGCTCATCTGCAATAGCCTAGTCGGACTTTTGAAGTTAGAATTTGTGTGCGATAAACAGAAGAACAGAACAAAGCAGAAGCTAGAATGATTTATTTCCGGAGAATGAGCAATGTGTCACTTTTGTGCTTTCGTAATGATGATAAGGGAGTATAAAAATCCCTGATTTGTTATTGCTCGGATTGTTTTCATTTAGGATAGAATCTTCTGTGACATTTTTTCGGTTCGAAATTACAGGGTGTGAATGTTGACAGCTTTGTCGTGTTCTTCCTGAGCCAACATTATAGAGAAAAAGCCTTTTTCGTTCTATTTTCTGTATCGATAAGTTAGATTATCGGAGAAAAAGCCTTTAAATTTTTCGGCTCCGAATAGTTAAATACCACTAAAGCTATGCTGTTTTCTCGTCATAATCATAATCAATAGTACATAATGCATAAGCGTATGACAAGCTTCGTACGCTATGTATTATGAGCTCGCTACATCCGATGCGCGCTATCGGCTGACCCCTTTTCCATAAATCAGGCCCTCCCCCACCAAACGGGGGATCGGGCTCGTGCTTCTATATTTTGTGCACTGATGTGTAAATCATACAAGCGTAGGCCCGCTGCACAAATTGGGCCCTCATCAAGCTTAAATGTAAGTGTACTAACTAACATAGGCTCCGATCCCCGTTTGGACCCCGTACATGTATAGGGGCAGGGTCAAGGGGATTTGATTTATTGGGGAGGCCATCCGATAGCGTGCAGAGGATGTAGCAAGCTGATAATACATAGCGTATGACGCTTGTCATACTTTTCTGTATTATGTACTCTTGTCATAATTTAGTGTTAATTTATAAGCTTGTGTTGCCTTAAAAATCTTCATGATTCCTATTAAACGCTTTTTGGACAAGTTTGTTCAGTAGTTGGATACATCGTGAATGCATGCGCAGTCTTAAGGTGCTCGAGTGTGATTCCGCTCAGCTGGCAATTTGGCATTGATCTTCTGCATTCAACAATTCTTACAGAATAGGAGCATGCTTATGCAAAACAAATCTTAGGTCAATCAGCGCTATCTACTGTTTTCAGACTAGGAATTTAATGTTTGGGTAACTATACTTGTCAAGGGACCCAACCGCCATCCTATTCCTGCATGCACATATAGAACAATAGGCGTATTTTCGTAAGGCCTATGGTCTATTTCCTATTTTTGTTTGACGCATTTTGTCATATAACGTATATTTACAATTTTCGCCTAAGGTAACAATAGGAAATAGGAAATAGGCTAACGGCGCTAAAAAGATAAAAGAATGCCGCCTGACCAATCGCCTCACTGCTCGTATACTGTATACTCTTATGTAGTTCTAGTTTACAAAAACTTTAAAAAACTTTCACTGCCCAACATGGCATGAATGGATTGGGTAAGGGCTAGAGCTGGGGCCGGCTCCAATTTTCAAAACCGGTTCCGGTTCCCGTTCTAGTTTCCGGTTCCCGTTTCTAAGTACAAAATTTGCAGTGATAATTTTAATGCCATTTAACATTTGGTGTAGGTCTGCTATAGGACCTACCCAATCAAAATGATGAAGTAATACTATAAATTAATTGGATTAAACATATTGAACTACTAGATTTTCGCAATTTTTTTAAATAATTTTTTGATTTGTTACCGTGGAACATCGTTGGACATCTTGTCACCATACCCAGCAGCGACCTTTCTTTACTTTTGTCATAAGATGCAAACTATTTCGACAATTGACTTTCAATAATCTGTGCATCTAATTATTCATGATGCTTTTATGGTAGAACCTGAAAGCATGGGGAAAATAAACAAACAGCGCCTCACATATCCAAGGAAATCTTATAAGCGTAAAAACGTTTCGAAAAATGATGAGAAGTGGTGAAAGCTGTATAAAATCTTTTCAAGCAAAACTATATACTGTGGCTTCCACAGGTAGTTTTCAGAAAATTTAAACGTTGCCAAACCCAAAGGTAGAAAATATTAAAATTTAATATAGTGCGGAATTGACTGCATTCCTTCCCACCTACACGACTCAAGTTAATATATTAGTTCTGCAGATGCCATTATGTACCTTCATTCTTTCGAGCCTTGTTCCAGAATCTTCAAAAGACTCCTGTAGAAATTACTGGAATTTTTGTAGTTTTCTACCAAGTGCTCCTGTCACTAGAAAATACTGAAGAAACCTGTAGATTTGCTCAACTATTTGGACAACCCTAAATCAGACGCCAAGCCTGTAGTTTTTACAGTCTAGTTTTTAGTTTTTAGTCTTTGGTTTCTTTAGTCTGTAGTCGTTAGGCAAAAATTTTAGTTCAAGCTCAATTTGTATGCCTGAACTGGAACCGGCCGGTTCCAAATCCTACCGGTTCCGGTTTTGGTCCAATTCCATTTATATTTTAAAATATTTCAAATTTCCGCTCAAAATTGATTATACTTCACTGTCTAAGAACAAATTTTGAGGAAGTGTCCACATAAAACTTTTTTTCATGTTGCAGTTAAAGTTCATGTCGTTAAAGAAAGACTTGTATATATATATCAACGTAGCAATATAGAAATTAGGATTTGAATTTGGGAAAGTAAAGCACAATAAAAATAATATTTGTTAGCTAATTAATTAATCAGATAATTGTATTGCTCATTACAGTATTACTTATGTACACAGTTGTTTGTACATTGCGATTTCAATTTTAATCAAACGTCTATTAACAGCTTAGAAACCAAAACCAGTCAGTATACGAGCAGTGAGGCGATTGGTCAGGCGGCATTCTTTTATCTTTTTAGCGCCGTTAGCCTGTTTCCTATTTCCTATTGTTAGCTTAGGGGAAAATTGGAAATATACGTTATATGACAAAATGCGTCAAACAAAAATAGGAAATAGACCATAGGCCTTACGAAAATAAGCCTATTGTTCTATATTTGCATGCAGGAATAGGATGGCGGTTGGGTCCCTTGACTATGACATATACTGACCTGAAAGTTCAGATTATATAGAAGATATAAGCGGTTGTCCATTGTTTTTGGGTTAAATGTGGCTACGTTTTTGTGAAAAGGGTGTTGAGCAATCAACAGCATTGGATCCATAACGTTGCAAACTCGTGATATATCCGTTTCATCCCGCCTAACCAAACTCATTTTAGTCGTTTACTAGTTTCCTCTGTAAATTGGCCTTTAAATTCATGCGGGTACATTGCTCCTGATTACTGGTGATGTCTCAGGTAAAGGTGCGGCCGGTTTCACTAGAACCGGAACCGGAAGAATTTGTAGAACCGATATGAGTTTTAAACAGGAATGATTTTTATAACCGGAACCGTCCGATTCCACGCTTAAGAATTGTGACTTACCAGAACAAATAGGCTACATAAAAACAATACATAATAATAATAATACTAATGATTTATACGTCGTTGGAATGCTCGAGATGTGCTTTATTTAATGGTGGAAACCAGTTTGCTGTAGCTTGCTGCTGTAAAAAATTAAGCACCAAAAATGGCAAAAAGCGGTAACTTTGGTAGTCTTGCATAACTTTTTATAGCAGCAAACTGCTTTACGCCATTTAGCACATCTCGAGCATTCCAACAATGCATGCTCTAAACTTCTGTTGATTTCTTGCAAATAAGCCTTTGAAGTTGACCAACTTTTTGTTGGGGGGGGGGGATAAAAGTTTTATTGATCCCCTGGTACTTATTGTAAATGAATACTATAAAAAACCGGAGTTTATTTGAAAGGATAAGTTATTATTTTTGTGATTCTAAAATTTGTTTGAGTAAAAGACCATGGTTTTAGTGCCAGCGCCAGCAGCGAAGCAGATTTTGAAAGTGCAGCTACTATTTAAAAACTTCTCGGTTTATAAATATTACGCTTTTATAAATTATGAGGCTACAGCCTACATACAACATGTTCGTTGCAGTCAATTTATTCGATCAAAGCCAGACTTTGTCTTGACTTGCAGGGTCTGTCCCTGTCACAGTCCTATATCCCGCGCGACGTCAAATAGAAATTGTAATAATTATAGAATGAGCTGGGTAGTGGGTTCTCATATTGGAGCCTTTTATGATTCAGTAACTGGGAAACCTGGAGGAATATAACTGGCCCCTGTTCATCCACAACATCCAGGATTAGGCTGCGTTTACGATCCTACATTTTCACTTTCTTCCGTTTAAGTTGGTTGTTTACTTTAAATGTGTATATTAGGAAATTGATATAGTAGTATATGAGTACGATTAATGCTTTATGCTACCAGACTATTGACACCGTATATCACCTCAACCAGACCTCCAGAAAGCTACAACCAAAGTTTCAAAGCATGTATTTAGAGAGCTTCAAAAAGCCACAACCCAACTACCGCAAGCAGACCTTCAGAAAGCTACAACCCAAGTAGTACCGCAAGGACACAAGATTGTAGCTTTCAGACCCTCCCTTCGCGCAAGTCACACGACACGTATGGCTATGCATTGGCTTAGCGTAGCTGATTAAAGGTGCATTCGCTAGTCGCGAACGCAGAGTAACGCGCGTCGGCGTGCGTAGACGCTAGAGATGAGGACGAGCCGGACTTTTCCGGCTCGGCTCGGCTCGGCTCGCGAGAAAATGTGGTTGGCTCGGCTCGGCTCGGCTCGCGGTCATACCCGGCTCGGCTCGGCTCGGCTCGGGAAGATTTCCTAACTGGGTCGGCTCGGCTCGGCTCGGCTCGCCAAGCTTGAAATTCGCTTGGAAGCTATTAAGAAAGCTAAAGAAATTTAAAATTAGGATGCAAAATTGAAAAATAAAAACAGTCTTCACTGATGGCCATTTTGTTTGAAGAAGTTCTGAAATATGACAGGGAAATTTGGTCGAATTCCGATTTTTGGGTTGGGGTCTTCTCGGCTCGGCTCGGCTCAGAGTTCAATTCTCCGGCTCGGCTCGAGCTCGGCTCGGGAGACATTGTTGCCGGCTCGGCTCGGCTCGGCTCACGAGCCGAGCCGAGCCGTCGACCAACCGCGAGCCGCGAGGCAGAATCCTCATCTCTAGTAGACGCCTCACATTGTAACATGCCGTTTTAACCGTGTAAAAATAATTGTAGCGTATTCATGCTCACGAACGCATGCAGACGCTTTCGTACGTCTCTTGCGTCTGGGACTATGAATGCACCTTTAAGGTTGTAGCTTTTCAAACCCTGCCTTCCACAAGCATTGTAGCTTTCTAAAAGTTCCTATTGTAAGTTCACAGTCTTTCAGAAAAATCTTGTTGGAGCCATTTTTAAATCCATGTCATCATTTGGATATGTAAAATAAATACTCTCAGCCACAATCATTAAAAGCACCTCCTGTCATAATAAAATGACCTCTCAGAGAAATTCTCGTCGTAACCATTTTTAAACCCATTCCATCTTTGCATTGTAACTACTAACTATTACTTGGTGTACGTTCAACACCCACGCACATCCAAAATAATAAAAATGACCTCTCCTCACAATGAAATGGCCTCTCGTTATAATTTTTCACATTTCCGAGCCAAAACAATCATCCATAAAGCTCGAGCACTGGTTCCCTACCCCCCCCCCCTATTTATAGCTTTTCCACTTTTCTTAACAACAGACACCAAGAGATGCCCTACATTTGCTGTAGTAGTGTAGGTTCTGTCAAATTGCTAAGACAGGCCGTAGCTGTGGTGGTTAACATTTGAAGAGTCATTTTTTGCTCTTCTAATTAAAAGAGTCTTTTCAGTTGCAACCATTTGGGTTCAGGCTTTTTCTAGTTTTAGCTCAATTTTTGTTGTCATAGTGGGTTGGTAAATCTTACTTCCAGAAATCCAGAATCAGAATTACCATAGAGATTTCAAAATCTTACCTACACAAACTATGAGTAATCAAATTGTATTCCTAACTAGCATTTCTTCTACTTTGAGCACATTTTACTTAATTTATCTGCATCAACAATTAGCTGTTTAATAAGTGGGAAAATAAGATTAGTCAAAATCAGTTGCATGATTAAGACAGCATAAATTGTGCTCTGTTTTTACTTTGTTTGACAAAAATTTCTGGAAGGAGTGTACTGTACTGTACATCCTGTCACTGGCTGGTACATAAAATGGGTGTGTATCAAGCTTTGCTTCAAAAACATTTTCATAACAGATAATTAATTACGGATTTCAGATAATACAGCTGACCCAGAGGGCGATGTTATTAACCTACGTTAAGTCGCTAAGCCCCAACAGATTTTTTGGTTTTGTATTCATGGATTATTAATTAATAGGTATGAAATTGTATATTTACAATACAATAGTATTTGCTGTCTACTTTAGTTCCCGCTTTTGGAAGTAAGTAATCCAAGAAGACTAGTACACGATTTCGATAGGACTGTATACCACCTAAACCGACAGTACTGACAATATGACGTCACAACGTGACGTAGGCATTTGATCAAAGTGTTTGAATCTCTTTTTCTTTTGCTCGAAAATTTCCTGAGGACCAAATATTCGTAAATTAGGCTTTTCTTCTTCTTCTTAGCTGGCGGCAATCGGTTATCCATATGGGGAGCCTCCATCTCCATGCCCAGCACACGTCTTCGCAAGGCAGACAAAGGGGAAGCCCGGAGTAGGGCAAAAGCGTCCACCCGCTCGGCAATGGAACCGCCTCCGTGGAAATCCGATGGACAAGGACCCCATCAAAATGGAGATCCCACAGGTGTTCCCTGGCATCCGTTTGGTCAACGGCGCTAAATGGGTTCCAAATTTGCGGGGCATGGCTGGTCCTTTCCCTTTCTGGTTTTACCATCAGTCATGTGTCGGAGCTGGATACGTCCAGCCCTTAAATTAAAAATTAGGCTTTTCTTAGCAATTTCGAAAGTAAAAGTTTTACAACCGAAAGTCACAGAAGCAGGTGTCAACGATAATTCAGTTTGGCGTTCAACCTAACTTTGGCGTTTACCTCAATTCTTTCTAAAATTGAGCAAACTTATGCGGCTTTGGCGGCTGTAAGGCTAGGCCATGAAGCGTAAGAATACCCTAATCCAAAGAGAAAGTGTATGAAGCGTTAGGCTAGGGCAAATCTGGGTAACTCCAAGGCAGGACTTTAGAGCACAGCTAACATAGAGTGTAAGACAAAGCCAGACGCTAGAGCCAAAAGAAAGGCCGATGCAGAATTAGACCATACTAAACCCTACCCTAAGCTATACTACACCCTGCTTAAACTAACTAAGCTCCAATACTAAACCAGGCCTAACACACAGCGTAAGCCTAAGCCTAAGCCTAAGCCCAGGTCTAAGCCAATTTTTATGGTGCAAAGACATTTGTGACAGCGTCACCCTAACGCGTTTAAGGTAATTCCATCATACAAATAGAGAGGTCTGCAGTTGTAGAGTGGGTCGTTGATATGCAGATCTCGGTTCATCTTCCTGAGCACGGACAGCCTGCTCTGCTATCTGTGTTGTTATCATTATTTTGTTACCTTGATACTTAAAGGAAGACTGTGTAGTTGATAATATACAGTGTTCCTAGTGGCTCTCTCTCATTCTCTGGACTCTTGGTAACAGTGACTTCTTGTATGTTTCAAGAGTTGTCATGGTTTTGCCCAATTTCATGATACTTTACTCTTTGTTATCTCTCTTTTGATTGGTAAATGTGTGTCATCTTACGGAGGGACGACAGGACCGACTCTTATCTGCGATGCTGGCTGCTTACTCATAAATAATTATGATATAGCTATTTGCTGTCCTCAAACATATCGTCCAGTTGTGAGATTCCTGATACCAAGAATAATTGGTGGAAAATAAGTCTATATAAGAATAGACTAGCTGACATTGTATGAACTTTGCTATAGCTTTCGTGTTACATATATATGTTGTATAATAAATGTTTAGCTGCTTAGCAGTTTTGATTTTTTTAATTCCTTATCATTGCAACTTTCCATCCATCATCATTTCAATTTAACCACATCTGCTCCTTGAACTGAACTCGTCTAATTAGAGGAAACGGAGACAAACTAGGAAACTTACCCTTTCAAGAGTCAGTTTAGCCATTAAAAATAAATAAGACCATTGACTCAAACTTTTAGAAATTTTGGTAATCCTACTTAGTTTGAACCTGGGGTTCTTCTGGGTATGGGCTCCACGTGGGGAGGGGGTGACCTCCAAGGTGGAGTGGTGAAAACAACCTCTCAAAACAGCACATGTATGTTCTGCAACCGCGTCCAACCGTAACTTCAGAATAATAATATTAATAATGCGTAATATTAGAGTCCACGGGTCTCTTGCGCTTTCCCCCAGCATAACTTTTGTTTTCTTTGACCAATAACTTTGAAATTTTGTATTGGTGCATACCGGAGAATCATGAATTCAAAAATTAAAAAAAAATTTTAAATTTGAAAAAAATTTTAAAAACTTAAATTTGTGTTTGGCAAAGGGGGACCAAGGGGGACCGAAAACGTTTTTGAAAAAAAAATTGCTGAAAAACTTGCATAAGAGGGTTGGGGGCGCTGAGCACGAATCTGAAATCCTTTTTTCGATTCAGCTTTTCGTTAGCTGAGTATAAGAAAAATTTTATTCAAAAATTTTTCGGTTCCCCTTGGTCCCCCCCCCCCCCTTACAAAACAAAAAATAAAAATTTTTTTTTAAATTTTAAAATTTTCCAATTTTAGAATTCATAAGTCTACAATATGCACCCATCACAAAATTTCAAAGTTATTGTTAAAAAAATCAACAGTTATGGCTGGGGGGAGGAGAAGCGCAAGAGCAAGAGATCCGAGTCCATCTACTATGCAGTAAATTTTACTAATATAGGTTGTCATATCATCGTGCAGTATTGAATATACTTATTGCGTAGTACTGTCTTTGGATGATGTTGAATTTGTCAGCACCACCTTTTGAATCTCCAAGACCAATGAAAATCAAAATATTTCTAAAAGACATGGACGATATTATTTACTAATAAAATAAAGAGTATGTTATGTACAAAAGCAGATGTTTCAATACGGTTATCATGACTAGATGCTGAGGTTGACGACTTTCAGTTCTTCAGGAAGGATCTGCTCAATTTCACCGCTTCGCGTAGGCGTCACCGGCATGTGGTCGTTTCGTCTCAAGGACATCGAAACAGTGTACGCCTTTTTACTGAGTAGGTATCTAAAGCAAAGTAACGAAATCCAAAGGAAATAAGTTTCAACTATGGCTACTGATAGACAAACACAGACCATTATCCATGTCCCTGTGGCTCGATCATGATGCTCTGCCGTCTGCAGGAGTAGTATACTTTCAGCCAGTAACATTACGATAGTGATAACTTGGATGGCGATTTCTGGCCACAACAGGACTGGCTTCGGCACTTTTGAACACCGCAGATACCTATTTCGAATCAGGAATAGCACAAAGGCAGCAGCACAGGTCACAGAGGCCGCTAAGTTAGTCAGTTTTAGGGCGGGAACGGATTCCGCTTCGCCGGAATTGGCAAACAGGAAGATACTGGTAACTTCGTATCCAATTGCCAACAGTTGCGCACAACCCGTTAAGATACATCCATTTAGTGACATGTAGTCGGAAATGATACCAGCGGGGATCCTGTTCGGAAAAGTTCAAAATTCGGTAGGGCCCGTCTTTAGGAGGAGCCTGCCCCGTCAAAAGTTTGACATAAAATCCAAATTTAGACATCTTCAGTCGTTCCCCAGAAACCATGCACATGACGGTCGGTTTTTAAACTGGTCTGTTCTTGAGTAAGATAAGTTAATTGTTCCATTGTAAGATCACATTTAATTACACCTAAATAGAAAGCCAAGATATCAAAGATGTTTGTCGAATGTAAACTAATTCTGAAAGTGTGTCAAAGAAAACTTTTTGCTGTTGATAAAGATGTAATTAATTAATAAACGATAACTCAATTGAAGTAGAGTACATAGAACGAAAGTGAGATTGCAGAAATTACAGAAACAGTAAATGTGAAATGAAACAATTTTTGAAGACAAATGTAAATTGATCTTTTCTGCTCTTTCAGCTGATGCAAAAATTATTTCAAGCGATCAATCACTGACTTAAGTATTATTATGAATTACAATGAAATGGTGTCCATAATAATAGAGTGCCCAATGTCCATACAGCGCGAGTTTACCCTATGCCGAGTGCTACTGGTTAAAGATGAGCTATATTGTAGGGCGTTAATGGTGTAAACAAGAGGCCTGTAGCTTAGATACTACTTTGTCAGTCTGCGTTTTGGATAATCGCCAGAAAATCTTCAAACTTAAATCTACTACTATAACCCTTCGATCTTTATTTTCTTGAAACTGAAATAATTTTTTGTGATCTTTAACATGGACAGAGTGTCATTATAGGCTAGTAGGAATTCCCAAGCAAATTTTACATGACAAATTAGTTCGTAATATCAAAAGCTGTGAGTGAATTAAGATGTTAACGGATTACCAAGAGACAGCTGCTGAGCAGAGTGTCCTTAGATTAAAGTGAAATTTGCTATTTATGATAATGAGAAAGAAAAATTAATGAGCTACAAGAAAACTCTTTGCTGTTAAATGAAAGTTCAAAACTGAGTCAAATTTTGTAACAACGTCAAATCCTCGTATTTACGTCAAAATGAGATGAAAGCTTCAAATATGTTCTCCTTAATGCTATCCAGGGGTTGCTTTGCGGTAAATATCGAACAGTGAAAATTTCAATAGCTTTCTGTCGTGACGGCCTACACATTTTGCCATAGGAAATTTTGAGCTCCCTTCTAATGGGCTTGTTTCAGAGCCGTTCCATGGAGAACTCAAAAGTTATATAACTAATTTAGGCCTTAGCCATATAGGCTCTACAGGGCGCCTAAGGAATCTGTATAGAGCTCTACCTAATTAAATCAAAATGATAGTCACTCACGCGTTCTTCATTTTCCAATTCTCCTCCTGTAAAGTTAAGGGGGATGCTACTTGAACACGAGAACGCGCGGCCCTATTTTTTCTGTCCCCTTAATTACCCAGCAATTAGCAACCCAGACGGTTAGTGTGAACACATAAAGTTCTGTCCTAAATTGCAAGGTTCAAATTCACGTCCCGTTTCGGAAGAGACCGAAAATTTGCGGAGGGGGGAGCGAAGTGCCGATGCCTTAGCTAAGCATAGGTCCCATTTCCCTTCAAATGGCATCCTTTTCATCCGCAGGAAAATTGTCAAGGAATTTTTGAGACTCGACAGATGACCGTTAAAGCAGATAACTTCGACAAGTATAATTGTAGCTGAAAATTCAAGTCAAATAGTGATTGCTGTAATAAGAGAGCTGTAAGGAAGGTGTACAAACCACGAATTCTACGAATAATTTCAAGACATAAATATCCAATGCAGAACTGCTGTAAACATCCAGTACATAACAGAACGAACACACCAATAAAAGCAATGGAATTACTAAAGTTTACGTCTATTTGTAATGTATATTTAGATGAATTCTGGAACGCAGTCAAAGGGAAAGGAAAAGGCAAAAACTGAGAGCTCGAAATCGCACAGTTTGTAATCATGGTGTTTTCGATCAAAATATGATGTGAATTGTGAATATAGACAATAACAATAAAGATACCGAATGAAGCAACACAAATTGTTAATCGATGGAACCTTATGAATTATATATATTAGTAGACTAATTGGAAACTTTTATTATGTTTCGATAGATTTTTCAGATTTCGTTATTTCAGTTGACTTGGCATCCAGGGACAACAAACATAGATTATGAATGAGATAATGTCAGATTCTGGCTATTGAGGACTTCCGCACAGCAGTTGTCTTTGAGGTTGCTCTTTATTGTGACCTCAAACATTAGGAAAAGGTGAGTGCCAAGTCGA